>JAIZPF010000004.1:0-25387 GCA_020509355.1 Blechomonas ayalai | reverse complement strand
AGAAAACGAAGGCACCGAAGCGCAGGCGTTACTGTCATCTTTTTTTTTGTTAGTTTGTGCCTGCATGGCGCAGATAAGCATTGACTCCAACACAAAATTGCTGTTTTACATCGCGGTCATCATCGGCCCTGCTTGTCACCTCCCACATCCTTGAACACTGTACGACAACGAGCCCCCCCCCACACACACACACACGGACGGAGCCACTAAAGCAACAGAGCTGTATCTGATACCTCCCCAGGAGCGCACCAGGGCAGCCATTCGGATCCCCGGACTTTGTCCCACAGGAAGAGGCTGCTTCTTACATGCAGACTCCAGTAAGAAAGAAGCAACAAGGCACGTGCCTAACATACCGATGGGTGGCCTCGTTCATTCATCCTGCGGAAGGCCCATTTTATGTCTCCAGCGATGCAATGCCGATGCCTCCACCCTTGCTTTGTCGGCACTATAGTCATCAATCCCTACCGACGCGGCGGGTAATTCGGCAAGGCACCGCTTAGGCACAGGGTAGTGCCTGCTGCGAGACGCCTCTCCATTGTTGGTGCGAGTAAGGATGCTCATTGCACTGCGACGCACCGGCAGACGCTGGGAAAGAGCCTCAAAACGCGTTAGCTTTCCCTCTGTCGACAGCGTGAGGTATGGCCCTGGTGGAAGGGAACCGGAGGTGCCGCCCCAGCGAGGAGTCCCTCTACATCGACCGGTAAGAGCACATTCAGAGGGATTCAGTGTGGAAAATGAAGAACGTCGCAGCTCACCCTGTTGCTTCGCCTCATTACGGGCCGCCTGGTACAGTTCCAACCGATACTCTTCCCGCTCATACAAGCCCCGGGCTTCCTTTTGCAGCTGCTCATCTATGTCGTCATCCAGTTTGCCAGTTGTCTCAGCAGACTCGCCGGCGGCTCTCAGCACATCCTGCTCGTGTCTCGCTTGCACGTACTCTCGAACAAGTCCATCCTCAACCACAGCACTCGTCAGACCATCAACAGCGCTGTTGGAAAGCGTCCTCCATTCTGGGCTCAGCCTGGCATGTCGATGAAGTCGAGGGGCTGTAGAGCCAGTGCCGTTATCGGATCTCAGAGACTGATACAGTGCGCGACGGTCCTTCGCCGACATCCCAAGCAGACACGATGATGATAGCCTTGCCTCATCATCACGGATCAGCGCATCCAGGGCAGCAACATCCATTCCCTTAGTGGGCGTCGCACGCCAGACAACTACGTCAACTGTAAGGAAAACGATAAACATAGGTCAGAAGAAGAAGTGTCGTACGCCAGCAGAACTCACCAGCCACGCACGGATCTACAACGGCGAGAACGACAACGGGCTTTAACCACCTTAGCCGTCTATCGTAGGCGCAGCTGGTAACAGCCATGGTTCATCAATTTAGGTTATGTGAAGGTGGATCGCGCCGTGAGCAAGGCCAACCTTACCGTTCCATTTGTTGGACCTCGGAGATGCCAACGGGGGGGGCGTTATTCCATACCTGTCTACCTCCTCCTATGCAATCCCTACAAGCAGTACATCCAAGCACGCCCAAATCGCCCTTTTAATGCATCGCCTACGCGCATTAAATCCAGCGAGGTTTCGGAAGCTGATGATACTGCAATAAAATGACAGCTATCGCGGAGAGTGATTGTAATGAAGATGTGCGTATGAGCACACGCGCAAATAAACATTACTCGCTCAAAGGTTTGGGTGGAAGGAGAAAGAAGTAGCGCAGCTCACACGTTACTCTTCCCTGACGGACGCATGTAGAGCCCACAATGGAACGATAGAAACACACAGAAACGAAATACACGGCACCCTGCTCACAACTCCAGTGTCTCCCTAACGGCCACCCATACAAGGACCACAGAAGCAGCCAGCCATGCAAATCTACGCACTCGCACGCCCGTATCAAACAGAGCATATCACCCCCTCCCCTACCCCATCGACCCGCTATATGCACGCCCTGTACCATCCCCGCTCTTTTATCACACGCCACCACCAACTCCCATGCCCTTTCCGTTCACCTGAAGATACTCACGTATGGACACACATATACAACTCCGTGGGTCGCCATTGTTACTTTCTTTTATTTCCCTTAAGCCTGCCTACCTGCGTGTGTGTACTAGCGTAAGTGTAAGTGGCCGTGAGAATCGTGGGATCCCTCCACCACGGCACTCCGTCTTACGTCGGCATCTTGCCTACACGGCGCTGTCCTTGGTCCAATTGTCATATACCGCCTTGTTTAAGCGTCGGTGGAAACAACGGTTCGCATCCGGCGCTTAGGAACGTCGAGAGACGCACGCAAGGGTCTCCGTCGTGTCACCATCACACGTCTTGCTCTAATCCTCATCATCATCAACAATGGGTCCGTGCGTGAGAAAGTAACACTGGTCAAGGATCTCCACATCGTCATCCTCTTCGACCACAGGAGCCTGTTGTGGGAATGCCAAAGAAGGGCCCATTACGGCGGTCACCGGGGTCAGCGAACGCGGAGAACCCTTCTGCCACAGCTGCCCCATGTGAAACATTTTCATCATCACAAGATCCGAGGCATCTGCGACTGGAGAGGGCGCTACCACCTCCGTCGGTGCAATAAAGTGGATGGCCAGCGTGGTGAAGCTTCCCTGGTGCTCCGACACTTCCAGCTCGGTCACAAGCCTCAGAAGGTCCCTCTGAGTATCCTGCTGTAACCGCTGCAGATCAAATGCGCGATCGTTCGCCTTCAGTTCAAGCGCAAAGCGTGTGCGAGACACGGGGCGCTGCATCGTGCGCAAAGCCTGCAGGCACCCAAGTGCTTTGTTCCAGTTCTCTCGGAAGTCCAATATGCTGGCTGCCTCGTCCACACTGACTCGAAACCGCTTCATATGGCGATTGCACGTGACTCCAAAGTATACCATGCGACCCGAACCAGCCATATCCACCGGGGATGAGTACTCCACCTGGGGATGGAGCAGAAGTAGCGATGCAAAGAAGTACGAGCTGCGCAAAGTCGTGATGCCCGAACAGGTGATGAGGGTGGGGAAGCTCTGCAAATGTACCGAGATCAGTGCAGCACCCGTCTCCCACGGCACACTGCTAGGAAAGGCGGTATTAGGGGCCACTTTCTTTGAGGAGCGGACAAAGACCAGCGCCGGAGAGTGGTCAGGGGCCTGTGCAGCCCCTTCGTCACGCACAAAGGCAACTCGACGAGCCAGAGAGACGGACTCTAGGAAAGTGAGGAGCGTCGCGTTACTCTTCAGAGTCGCCGTCAACCACTCCAACGTGCGAAGCTCACCAATGTCGTCGAGAAAGACGTAGTCCGAAAGCTGGACGCAAAGGTAGTGCATGAGCAGCTGGACGCGACCCAGAAGATACTCCTTTACTTGCATCTCCTCCACCAGCTTGTTGGTCGGCTCCCCTCTGGCAACGGCCTTTGCCCACTCTAGAAATACTAACGCGTTAGCGATCACGTCGCTCTGCTGCGAAAGATAGCCCGCATACTTGGTGCATACCTCGCACGGTACCTGGATTGACATGGCGCCGATGCATGCGAGCACCACTACTGCCTCCCCCAGGCCCAATGTGCATCCATTAATAACAAAATGCGCCAGGTCCACCTCCAGCGGCAGGCGAGCTGCCATTTCTCCAAGAAACGTAATGCTCTTATCCTTTGTGTTGGAAAGAAGGCACTTATCCGCAAAGTTTTGCATCACTTGCTCCATCACCTCGGCGTCCGTTGGCAGAATAGAATCGTTGTCTGGGATGGATATGGGCAGCCCCGTGCGCATGCACTGAAGTACGGCATCTTCAATAGCAGCCATACACGGCAGACAGGACTCCTTCTTCGGAAAAGCCGCCTTGGCTGAGGCTGGATAGAGATGAAAGTAGCCACCCCGACGGCCTGCCCCAATGGCCTCCTTGCGCTCCTCAATCTCCTGCATCGAAACCCACGCTGTCGAGCTGGCTGCGATAAATGTCTCTGAGCGATTCTTTCTCGAAGGGCGTGTAGTGGTGCCCATGTCCAATAAGAAACACGCGTCACCGCGGTCCGACTGCACCGTGGACCGGATGTGGTCGGTCACGTGCACACAGTGCATCGTCCTGTCAGCTGGCAGCTGCTCTCCGTAAAAGTAGTCCATGTACACAGTCGTATTCTCCAGCCGCGCTTCCCTAAGAGCAGCACCCACCTCGTTCACATCGGCTGTCAAAACATAAATGTACTGCAGATGTGTTGCCAGCGTCAGTAGCTTCTTCACTATTTGCACAGTCATAGTTGTCACATGGTCAAAGAGTTTCTGAAGCCTCCAGCCAGGGTTCGCCACAATCCCTTCCTCCACATCCAGCACGTCCATCCCCGCAAACGCACTGGCCTCATCATAACTAAAATCATCCACGACAGCTTCCTCATGCACCATCAGTGACGCAATACGTTTACAGAAGACGGCCTCGCAGCGCTCTCGAAGGGCCACCTCGGCCCTCAGTACCAACTTCACCGAAGGAGATGCAGCAAGTCCAACAGCGGGTTTGCTCTTTGGCGCACAGCTGCCCATGTACTGTCGTAGCTGCCACAAAAAATAGGAAATCAGCGGCGTCATGTGAGCAAACCCGGGCAGTACCACGTGGGTAAAGGGTGACAACGACTTGATCGATGACAAGTAGAGCAGCGCTGCCTCCGCACTCGCAACCCATATCTTGTCGTTCGCTTCACCGACGAAAATCTGTCCATAAAGCTCTCCAACCGACAACGAGGCTCCACTGCCCTTCACATGCACCTGATGAAGCTCGTTTGCTGTGAGAGAGACGTCGCTGAATGTCGCTACGACAATAAGCACCCTGGCATCCTCGCTGGTGGCACTCGCATGCACAGCTAACTTCATCGCCGCCTGAGCGTGTCTCACGATTACCACATCCCGGTCTGCAAAGACGTCCTGCATATCCTGCAGTTCTGGCAAAGGCATCTCTTTTGTGGAGGGAGTCGGAGTCTGTGCCCGTAGGATATCCTCCACTCTCGATGTGACGTTCTGCAGCGAGGCCTCTGGTTTCCGTAATCCGGTACGAACCATCTTACTGCCTCCCACTACGACACCCTGGCACACCTTTTGTAGCGCGTCCACATCAAACTTAAACACATTGCTATCATTGGGCACGCTGCTGATGGAAGCGGTCGTGGGTGTCGAGTCGTGGGGCGTGTCGCCCTTCACTGTACCGACAGCTTGGGCGGCAGACTGTCTCTTGCTGTCTAGCAGGGTCTCGAGGTTAAAATGAAGGTTGCTAGGGTCATCCAGTGAAATGCCACTAACAACACCAGGTGGTAGGATGCCGGGGGATAAGGCGCCTGGCGACCCATCGCTTGGCTGTAAAAGAGGAGAAGACGAAACCTTACCCCCCTTACGGCCTTGGCGAGGCACGGCAGGCATCAGCACACAAAGGATTCCCTTGAGTAAGACGTCGCCGCCAGCTGCTGCAGGCAAGACTTTCTATGACCTGGCGACTCCCCGCGCTTCAATGATAGTGTTCGATAGTCGTGTAGGAGAGCTTCCTTTCTCCACCCCCACTAATATCGTCTGCGATGTTTGTCAGTATTCGTGTGCCGATGGAGCGGTGCCAACGCAGGAGGGTAGCTTCTTACCTATCAAGCGATACACGTTCAAATACCCTTAAAGCAGGCAATCATAAAACTACAAACGCGTCGAAAGGGCATCACCGCCATTAATAGAAAGAAAGAAAAAAGAAAAGACAAGTTCTAGCCCATCTGTACGCTGCCGAAAGCACAGCCAACTACCACGAGTACGGCCACCATCCGTCACAGGGGTACGTATCCCAACAGGAAAACCGCCCAAGTGGAAAAAAAGGCATGATAACAGCACGACAAGCGAGGAGAAGGGGGGGAGGGGTGTAATGAGACCCAGCCACGCTCTCCCTTGGGTACCCGCTGCGCATCATACCCCCATGTCACAGAAGAGAAGACATGCACGCTATTAGCGGCCCGAGCCGCAAAGTCTTCTCCATAAGGTTGGGGTATGACCCCAATGAAGGGCCATTTAATGTATCACTGCCTCATGGTCGTGGTCACCCACATCCCGCTTGGTCGATCCTGCGGTGATTCAATCACACAGCTCTTCCACGCCACGCGCATACGCTCCTTAGAAGCAAGAGTAATCATCCGCTGAGCAGCCTCCACCCACGGCGTGCGTCCTCCTATTGAGATAGCTGTGCTTCTCGGCGAGATCAGTGATCCCTCGCAGTCTTCCTTCCTAGTCCCACCGGCCAACGCCAGCTCAACCCCATCATCATCACCACTCTCTTCGTCGGCGGAAATCCCTTCTCTAGCTTGCTTTAGGAGCAGAGCGTCACGACGACGAATGGCGTCCGCAAAGTCAACACGCAAATGCGCAGTGATCGCTGCAACGACACGTCTGACCTCCTGCCGCACCGCACTCAGCGGCGCGTCCCGTAAATGGGGATACAGAAAGAAGAGATAGTTCCTCAAGCAGTTGATCTCAGCGGCGGCATCAAAGTGATGATCGAGATCCTCATTGGGAAGTAGGATGTGATTGAAGTGCACCTGCTCCCGCACCCGTGCGTTAAAGAAAAAGAACTGATCCTCCACCTGGGCAACGTTGTAGTTCACCTGAGACGCATGCTGAGGTACGACCAGCCGCCCCTCCGTGCTTGTCGGGCGAGTCCATATGGGCAAAAGGAGGTCTCCCCGCAGATAGGGAACCGTACCGTCTGGGCGAATGAGCTGCGTCTCTGGCACTTCATTTCGCCCACCAAACCGCCGCGCTTTCCGAGTATACGGCAGTCGAAACTTGAGCATGCTGAACTCCGCATTCAAGATCACTGTCCAGCTTTCCTGCGCCCGCATGTTCTCCGCCACGTGCTGCTCAAAGTTTGGTAGTGAAACACTGCCCGAGCGGATGTCGGAAATGAAAAGAAGCGGCTTGCTGCGCTCCATGCCAACCTGAGCGAGAAGCTCCAACCCCTTTGGAAAGGGAAGCAGCGGCTCGTACATGGAAGGGATGTCTTCCGTCCCGCGCGCCACATCCAACGTTCCAACCATGTCCTGTAGCCTCTCATGTATTGCTCTTTTCTCCGGCTGCACGCTCTGCACAGCAAAAAACTCGTACACTGTCCCGAGGCAGGGAAGGGTTTCCTTCAGGCGGCGGACATTGATACGATAGGCCGTGGTATTGGTGAAAAACTCGTTACGCAGTGTGAAGTTAGGTCGGTGCTCGAGCACCGGTCGGTCAAACTGGCCGGGGTCCACAAGCTCCCATGTATGTCGCGACTCGAACATTTCATCCAGAAAGCCCAAGTGCGTCCCGGGAGCCGACCCGGCGTAGACAATATGATAGGCAACATGCGGTCTGCAGTAGATACTCAGCAGCTGAATCTCGGAGAGAAGGAGCTTCCGCTGGCCCCAGTGGATGGCGCTCTTAATATCATCGTTACGGGAGCGGTACGCCTCCGAGGGAAAATCCCTTCCCATCACTACCGGAAATGGCTGTGTGGAAGGGTAGTGATAAATGGGTCTCGATGGCGCCACCGGCGGGGCATCCTTCTTCTCGCACCTGGATGCTGGCCCCACGGAGGTATCGGTGGGTCGCACACGCTTCCTAAACAAGCCGCCGTACATGTCAGTACGGGGACCAGAGAATCGCAAGAACACAGCGATTATACGCCCACACTTCCTGATCCGGGGAGAGAGGGGGGTGAAAGTAAACAAAGCATTTTGTTCATGGTGTATGATGAACCTCGCCACCTCTTCCAAGTAGGAGAACTGGCTGAACGACTACAGACGCCAGCAGAATGGGAATACCCACCACGGAAAGAACAGGTTCCGGTATCCTTCGCCTCCTCGCTTGTAAAGGGGGAGAGGAGCAGCATAATGAAAAATCATCAGCAACTATCTCCCCCGCGTTCATTACCATAGCAGCGCAAAGGGCATTTGCGTCTCCAGGCATCGTCCCGTGACGCGATTTCGATTGTTTTGTTTGCCTCGGTGTGCGTTTAACCTGCACGTGTCACACTCTGCCATCCTGCGACCTCAACTCTCGCTCTGGGTAAACCTCGAGCGGGAATATCGTCAGTCCCCCTGAGTCTCTTCCCCGCCTGCGATGTTCAGTGTCCCTCGGGCTGGCCCTCGTCGGTGTTAGGGTCAGGGTATCCCTCCCGGAAATTCACTACGAGGTCAAGAGGAGCCGGGGGGAGAGATGGTCAGAATGTTAGTGGGGCGGATTGAAGATAGGTTGTGAGAGAGGTGGCAGGTTGTTGTGTGAGCTTTTCCTTAGCCTCATCTCAAACGCACCGTCAATCCCGTAGTAAAATCAAGGGAAGGCAGGTGCAGCAAGTGGGTGAGTGTTCGCGGTGCTTACTTCATTTAACGCCCTGCGCACTACCGTGCAAGCGAACTCCGTAGCCATCCACTTGGAAGCGAGGTATTCGCTGAGAGATACCCAGCATTACCACTCCAACGTTGAGCTATTGATAAAGTGCTGTATAGTCGCGATCATGTCACGCAAATTGGGATCCATGTTGGCTTGCCGGGCACATTTTCGGCCCAGTGTAGTGCATCTGCGAAGAAACAGCTTCAGTTGGCCCTCTACAAATGAGCCATCGTCATCTCCAAATTCCTCTGACGGAAGGACGTCACCAGCGTCCGCACCGTCATTGGAACTTCCTTGCTGTGCACGCGTACTGGTTTCTTGCAGGGTGCTTCGCACGAGCGCATATACAGCATCGTTTTCGGGAATGAAAGCCGCGCTTGGGCGAAGGATTTCTTCCACTGCTACTCTCCATTCGGTGCGGGTGGGCAAGGGCGATAGATGATAAAGATTCGTGTATAAGGAGGAAAGCTGAACGAGTACCTGTGCCTCCAAAGAATCACAGCGGGCCGCATGCTCGGATTCATACATGGCGGCTACTGTTTTGCTGACGCCTTCCGCCGCCGTAAGAAGGGAGCCGAACAGCTCAGCCCTTTGCGCTGCCTCACGTTTTATATCCTTCATAAAATCATACTTGTCGGCCAGCTCCCGCCAACCTTCCTGAACGCTGCGGCTGTTGAGAATATCTTGGCGGGCGGAAATGAGTGCCTCCGCATAGATGGTGGGGCCTTCGTCCACATCCAAGTCCAGTTCCATGTGTCACATGCACTTTTGTGACGGGAACAAGACGGGCAGCACGGGCTGCTGATAACTATGAACAACCACGCCACTAAATACGCAAGAATGGTCAGAAAATAGCAAAGCAGGAGAAATAAAATGCCTACCTCACATAAAGAGACATCGATGCCTACAAATGCAGTGTGAAGACCTCCCCTCCCCCCCCGGCTTTTCCTACTCCCTCTCTGCTGCGCTACACCCCAACTCATCGCACCTAGTACCTAGATACATAGCCAACTGAGCAATGAAAGGCAGTATCACGCATTTCGCGCTCAGCAACTCGACGCCCCTGCGGCCGAAGCCGAACGCAGGGTTATACCTCACATTACTTAAAAGAGGGATAAAGAGCAACTTTGCAACGTGATTCATATTCCACCGCGCTTCTTTCGGCAACAAAGCAAAGAGCCCTGTATGACACGCGCATGGACATGGGCAGGCTAGCAAAAAAAAAGGCAACAGTAGTTCGTAGAATGGGTGATGGGGAAATCGATACCGCCTCGATCAAAAAGGCAACTTAACTCGTCACCAAAAAAGCAATCGCCTTCTCGGCACGTGTACGGTAGAAGCGGTTCAATACAATAAATGCCACGGCGCAGATGACCGCAGCTAAGCCCACACACAGAAAGATTCCCGAAAGGGCCACATTCTTTCCTCCCATCCAAGTCAGTGTGGCCAACGTGAATGTCTTTGTGCCGCCAAAACTAACAGCATCGAAGTGTTCCTCAATTTCCATAACGTACGAGCCCGGCACAAGGTCCACTTCAATGACACGATAGAGCTTGCGAAACTTTGGGAAGGAAGCCACACGGGACCACACAATAAAGTCCTCGTCCACTACAACAGGTATCGCATGGCCTAGTTCCCCCGCATACCAGCCTTCGTTGTAGTAAGTATCGTTAGAGGTGGGGACGGGGATGGACGCATTTCCACTGAAGTAGTTAGCTCTAGGGGCACTCCACACAAGCGTGCCGCGCTTGCCGCCGGTTGGCGGAAAGTGAGGAGGGCGGTACTTTACCTGGATGTCGGTCTTCCAGGCAATACCACGCTTGCGACACTTGTTCACCGCTGCGCCAGACGGTGTCGGCAACGGCTGGTTGGTGTACCGAGAGAATGCGCTGCCGTTGCAGATGAGTGTCTTCGTGAGCAATCGCTCTGGGTGGGATGAAACGGAATCACTACTTGGCAACTGATATAGTGTAAAGGTATCGTTGAACATGGACCACGGAATCAAGCCGGCCGGGGCATACACGAAGTCACCGTACTGATAGAAACTTTCGTCGAGAGAGATACCAGTACCTTCGGTACCATGAAGCTCCCCAGGAAACGAGATCGGTGACGTGCTAGAGAGAGACGTGAGATCCGTTGGCTTTCCAGAAAGCTGGTGTCTACTCAGGGACGATGCGTAACGTCGATGATTTTGGTAAAAGTTTGTGAGCCCGTAGTACATGTATATGGGAGCTCGCATGTACTGCTCAATGGTAAAGAAAACCTCTGTTCGGCAGCCCGTCCGCAGGGTGGCACCGTTCCCCGAGAATTCAAATGCCCCCTCGTTCGCCGCGCTCGTACACCTTTTGATATGGTCATAACGAAATGTGTACTGCACGGCTTTGGTGCTGCTGTAGGTCAGAATACTCCCAATCGGAACAAATATGGCTGCGAGGACTAGACAACAAATAGCCATGCATGACGGCGTGATCAAGGGCTGCCATGCAGGAAGACGTTGTTGCTTGAACAATGACATGACGGAGGAGACCCGGCTCAGAAGGGTGCAGCAGAGTGTGCGTGTCTACTTGATTGCTGGGTGGCGCTCCACCTGTATTTCACGTCAGAGTGCGAAGGGTTAGCACCAGAAAATGGAGATCCCAAACAAGATGCTCAGCCTTTGGATGGACCAACATGACAAGAACGTAAAGAAAAGGAGAGTTATGCAAGCAAATGAGAGAGATCGGCGGACGGCAGCAGAACGAGTAAGTACAAGTGATGCACAGCACGCGTGACAAATTCTGGCAGCGATGGCCAAGAACAAAGCGTTTTTAGAAGGCACACGCACACCTTCACTTTCAAGTGAACGCGCAGTCAACTGCCATTTCTCGGTAGTAGCTAAATTACGAGTCACTGTGGCCCCATCTACAACGATGCGATGCCACCAGCCCCAGTGCCCCTTTTCATTGCAGGTAGTGATGAGTGGGATCCTCACCAAGCATTGGTACAGTATATGTATGCCCCCGCACCATCCTCCTCCCAGCTACTTCACATCAACCTTGATACGGAGCGTCTTGTTGGGATCCCAGCCGTGTCGAGCACAAAATGCTTCGTATCGCTTGACCAGGTCCTCCTGCCACTCACCCACAAATCGGAAGGGCACACGGTAATCGGGACGTACGAAATCGAGCGACTTTTCCTTCGCCCCAGTCGCATGTGCATTCAAAGCGCCTTCCTCCGCCCTGCCTAGCACTTCCACTTTCTCCGGGTACCTCCGAAGCACCTCTTCCACGATGTCCGGTATGATCTTCAGTCGCTGGCGTATACGGGGAGGCAGCTGGCCAGTGCATCGCTCCATCGTAATGCCAAGACTGGGGTGGGCACGCAGGGAGTATGTATTGTATATGTGCTGGAGTATTTCCTCCCCATTGATGCTTTCCAGAGGGCGCAGCTCCGGTAGGGGGAGGTCTGCTCGTTGCACGACCATCTCACGATCCCCCTCCATCACAACAAACAAGTGTGAGAATTTATTGAACAAGGGCCGCACGTTGGCCGGGAGGCTGGCGTGCATTTCGGGTGGAAACACCCCAAGCAGCTCAGATATGGCGACGCTACCCGTTGTGGGCAGTAGATCAAACATCGCCTGGGCGAGCACCCGATCGTCAAAGTACGGCGTGGGGTTGCACAGGAACTGCAGCTGACGGCGCAGGAGTCGACGCTTCCGGCGGTCGATGGGGACACGAATTTTGTGCGCAGTAACAGTTTTGCTTTTGATATCCTCCAACTTGGCCTGCAGCTCCTCCACAGTGGCTGTGATTACAGGTTGGTACACAGGGTTAAGTATAAACTGCGCATATATGCCACCGTGCTGCGTCTCGGTTGATGGGCCACCGGAGGGTGGGGGCAATGAAGTGGAGCTGACGTTCTCGATCCAGCGGATACGGAAAAGATGTGGGGCACTCGCGAGTACGTGTACAACGCTTCGCCCCTCGGGAAGCAAAGCTTCCATCTCTCTTAGCTGCAGTTCTGAAAGAAAAACTTCCTGATTGACAGTTGGGAACATACGCGCTATGCGGTACCACTCGTACTCCTCCACACGGTAGGGGGCATAGAGGTCATCCGGCCACAGTGCAGCTGCCGTGGCATTATTCTCCTGTTCACGGTCCCTAGCCCGCTCGGCTTCGATGTGATGATGAAACTCAAACTGGATACTAACATAGCCGTTTTCAATATCCACTGGTGCGCTGCCGACGGCGCGTGGATTGGTGTACCACAGAAAAGATCGATACTTCTCGACGAAGGCCAACAGCAACTCCCTAGTAAAGGGTGCTGGACGTGTCCCACTAGCCCCGACTTCCCTACCAAGGTCACATTCACCATGGACTGCGGCTGTGTGCAAGGGTGGTGTTGCACACATGGCCGCCAGTGGAATGCAAAAAGTTGGAAATGTTTGCAGCACCTCCATTGGTATCGCGGGCGTGGAACGCGCGCCTTTCCTCTCACGAGAGATCACCAACGGGCCTTTATGCGGGGAAACGGCTGCAGTCTTGGCCGCAGATAAAGGAGGCGTTAGGCGTTGCACAACCCGTACAGAGCCCACCTGTGACATGCGGAAGCGGTCCGGATAGCGGGAGAAAAATACCGTTAGCCCGCCTGCCTCGCATACGTCCTCCATCACATCATCGGGAATACTCCGCGCGACCTGAGCTACAGAGGTGAAGGTTGTAGGCACGTATTTCGCAACATGCGCACAAAGCTGGTCTTCGCTCCTGCTCTCTTCGCCCGCCACGGCACCTGCGTGACGAAAAAAATGGCGAGAGCAACAGAGTGGCACCCGATGGGAGGGCGAAGCACACGCATCCTGCCGCGGTAAGCGGAGGACGCCCCCCAACCGGATGCACGCCCTCGCCCGCCGCACATCAGCATTACAGGGTAGCACAGCAAATCTTCGGCCAGGGTGTGGCACGGGGAATAAGGCTAAACACTGTCTATGCGTTCGAAGCGCATGCATTATGACAAGCGAAAGCGACAGCCAGCCGGTGTGTTGTGACTTCTCTGACCGCAAGATAATATCGCCCTCTTCGCGAGGGAGGAAGCCGTGTTTCCACAGAAAAGAGCTTGTGTGGCGGTGACAGCTGCTACGCGCTCATGCTAGTCGACTGATTCAACAAAAGACGCCACTGCACGTGGCAATGCACACTGAGTACCTGCATATAAAAGACAGGAGCAGAGAGAAGACAAGTACGAAGAGAACGAAGCAAAGTGAGGTATGGCCACAACGGCATACAGCCTAAAAGCTAACACCGCGTGCAAGCAAGCACATCGCATGGATGAGCATTTCAAATGCAAAAAAAAAAGAGAAAAATCGTGTGTGATGTGTTACATCACAATAATCATGCCAGTAACCATTGGGAGGTAGCAGTAGATAAGCACACAGCGGACGCAGACCACACACATCAACACAAACGCAGCCCTAAGAAGAGCTAAACTCTCCACTCTCAAAATCATACAGCACCTGCTTCATGTCCAGCCCAAGTTCTTTCAGGGCCCTCTCCACACCAATACCTACTTGATCTGCCAAGTGCTGCACAACCTTCTGGATAACACGCACCCAGTACAGTGTATCCTTCACAAGGGCAAGATGAGAGGGTTGAAGAAACGCTTGAACCGAAGCAAACTCGGTGGCCGTGACCGGTCTAGATTTAATGGGCTCCTTCACGGCAACAACTCTGCCATCATGGGGTAAATAACGGAGGGCGCGCTCACTCTGTGCAAGAGGTAACGTCTTCTGGACCGCAGAGGACGAACCATGCCGCTTGCTCTCTGCGGTGCGTGCATGGGCTCCGTTTTTCGTCCCGGCCACAGAAGAAGGGCCCGTCAGCAGCCCGGCGTCCATGCCCCCATCGCCATGGTGTGGTGATATCAGTGCTGCCTCTCCGCCAGGGTGCTGGGCGCCTTCTTTGGGAAGGGAGGGTGGCACAGTCTCCCGTTGTGGCATCCGCTTGAGCGTTTCTCGAAGTCCAATGTCAATACATTGTTGGGGGCGTTGTCCGGCTGGGTGCAGTATCCTCTCAGTACGAGTGAACATATTTTTTTTATCGCGGGATGGGTAGCCTGAGCGAAAAGCCAGGTGAAGGAATTGAAGACGGCACGAGTCTCATAGGAGAAAACACACAGACACAACACTTACTATGCGGCAGACAAAGGCAGAGCAGCGCGCACTACCGAGGGAAGGCTCGGTACGACGGTGCCCTTACTTGTTCATGTCCGCCAAGCGCACACCCCACCGCTCGGCACAGCCCGGCCACCAGCCAAACTGTCGACGGAACAGGAAGTGAAAGGGGGAGCCCCAAGGGCACTGTCAATAGTTAGAGCAGCGCCTCCACAAGCCTTCACATTCACTGTCACATCGGCCCATTGGCTGGGCTCGGAGTAAGGAAGAGCAGGAAAAACGCCTCCTCTATCGCATGCAGCGCCTTCATCATGGTACCCTTCACCACAGCGATAGCCTCGGATTCATACGCCTGAATACGTATATGCCAGACCCATCCTGTTAATTGAAAGACTTGCCCCTTCATTGCTCCCCCACGGGATGCGTAGCAGTGCATCCCCCGCTGGCCCGCTTGCAATCGTCAACACTGAACTGTTGACAATAAAATCTGAAGAGAGCGCCTCCGCTCCCGCCTGTGCCACGCCGCACCATAAGTAGGCACGCTCGTAGTCCTTGGCACAGCAACTGTTGCGCATCGCCTCCCGACTGCCAGCATCGCTACAGAGAACCGTTCGGGTGTAGTGCCTGTAGGCGCTCCAGTAACGCAGCACCCCGCTGTAGCAGCAAGGGCCGCTGCGCAACGACATCCGCCACTTCATCGACCCGTACTGCCAGCAGAAACGCCGTACGCTCTCCCCGCTCGCTTACGCTTGTCAGAAGGCAAGCGAAACGTAGCGACTGAGTGAAACACATGTTTTCTAGTACGTGGTCGGTTGCAGCTCATCAGCCTGCCATCGCCCTCCTGTGCCGCTCACACGCGTGATACATTCAAACTTTAGCACAACGAAGTTGAACGTAAGGGTGCATCCCAAGAAAAAAAAAGCCCAGACAAAAACACAGGATATGTTTCATTACGTTCATCCCTATCGCATCATCTTGGAGCAACATGCACACCAAGGTACATGATGGCAGAGAAGCACTTTTTAGGGGCCACCCCATACTCCTCCTGCCGTCGCCGCAGCACATGGCAATCCCCCAACCCCTTTTCTCACTCCCATTCTGTACCGCTCAGCCAAAGTCCAAAGCGCAGTCTTGAGCAAGGAGAGCCTGGTCTATGCAAAGAAAGCTCCATCTTTATTTTATTTTCTTTTGGGTAATGTGCTCCGTTTGGTCCACTTCCCCGTTTCAGGCACAGGCGGGAATGAGATTCTTCAAAAGCTCCCGATAAAAACCCCTGAGATGCCGAGTGTCTCTGATTCTGTACGATGACCACACTTGCTCAACCTCTCTCTGTCACACTCATACGCATGTCATTGCAACCACCAGCCGCCACCACTGTTCGCGTCGTACACCATTCCTCATGTGTTACCGCAACACAGAGTCCAGCTCGACGTCGGACGCATAAGGAGAGAGCAGGGCGCATCCTTGTGAGTGAAGCATCGACACCACTGTCAATTCACTCTGTTGCATAGTGCAAATGGCTGTTCCCGTCTCACTTCCCCACCGGCCGTGGCTGCAATTAAAAGAGATGGGGAAACTTTGACGTCAGCGTGACCAAACGCCGGTAGACATCAAAGTCAAACTCATCATCCAGCAGGGCATGCTGGAAATACGAGAGATTACCCGTAGAGGGGTCGACATAGCAAATGAACTCGCACACGCGGCTCACCTCCACCGCCTCTGGCACACCAACTACCGTGACTAAGTGACCGGTAGCTCCACAGCGGAACTCGGTGGGCCCAGACAACTCAAAGATGATGGACACGTACTCGCCACGATGGGAAGTGTAATTCTGTGCCGTTACTCGAGGGGAGACACCGGTGAACGGGGGCAGCTTTTGACTGGTGGCGCCGCCGCGGTACACGCCGGGGGGTTGGGTAACACCGTACATAAAAGTGCTGAGGAGGAAGCTTCAACCCTAGACCACGAAAAACACCATCAGCGCGGAAGCAAGAAGGGCAATAAAAGAGAAGGAAAAAGCATCGTCACCCTCATGAAGGAGCACGTGGCACGTTAACCCCTCCACACTTGCCTGTTGGCAGGTTCTCGGTACCCCATCAACCACGATTGCCCACCGCGGCGGGCCGCGTCACCTGATGCTTTGCGCAGTCCTAGCTAGGGGTACCCAAGGCCTCCCTTTGCGAACAAGCAGAGGGACAGGACCTGCACACAGGAGGAAATGTAAAGAGAAGCAAAAGCTCGTCCTCATTCACACATGAGAAGGTAGGCCTCTCTTTCCTATACACCCAGCTCCACCACACCGCAAAGTCAAACCAGCTTCACCTTAGGCGCTGGGCAATGCCCCATGAGCTAGGCCCGTCATGTACTGCTGTTGCAGGCGCTGCGTTGCCAGTAGACGCTGTGAAAACAGAATCCACCAACGAAAGGCACGATCTCGCCGTTTAGCCGCCTCCTGTTCCTTCACCAGTGCTATCCATTCCTCAAAAGCCTGTGCAAGGGGCTGACTGTTCTGCTTGTTCACAACAATACCGTTGATCACCGCCTCCCAGTGACCTCGTCGTCGCTCGTCAATGCGTTTGCGCTCGAAACCTACAACCGCCAATCCAAAGTTCAGCTTCATACGGCGCGCTACCCGCGCAATGCCAGGCTGCCGGAGGTGGACAATGTCAGGTGGTGGGGTATTATTCAGTAAGATATACCATGACGTGCGTCCATGCAAAGGTATCGTGCCATCCTCCCGCAAGGGAAGCGGCTCAAAGGGCTTTGTCTGCCAGACGCCAAAAAAAAGAGATGGGTTGCCGAAAGGACGCGAGGCGGGCGGTGCTACCGTTTTGTATGGCGGCTCGTTCTCGCTTACCACACAGCGTCCCTCGCGCAGCCAGCCATCACGAGAGCGTAGGTTTACCACGGCTGACCTCTTGTACACCATATGGCCCTTTACACTGCCCACAATTGTGCTGGTGTCGCGAGGGTAAACACCCTCGTAGCGGGCAAGATCCGCCTCCGTGACGAACAGGGGGTGCCGGTGCAGAGCTGTCAGGGTCGTGGGGACTTGCTCTCCGTACATGAGGCGTTCTAAGAGCTTCGATTCTCGCTCCAGTTGCATACGACTCCGATCGCTCGGATGCTTGTTAAAGGATGCAAGCAGCACCTCAGAGATCTCGCGTCTGTCATCCCACCGTAGTTCGTCCCTCCACAAGAAGGAAAATTGACTGCACCGTCCCAACCGTCGGTTGGGGCCGAACGCACTGCTATACTTGGAGATGTACCGCGGTGTAGCGTCAACGATAACATCCCCGCTCAGGGAGAAAGTGTAAGGTGCCCCCCACAAGGTGGTGCAGGACTGGCACGGATTGACAGCGAGAAAATTGCCACGCTCCTCGCTCCACACCTCTGCCCAGTAGCAACTTGTTGGTCGCTTGGAGGACTTTACCTCCGACAGCTCGCCTGCCTTGGTCGCCTTTCGCTTTGCGCCAGGCTTGTCAGCAGACTCTGGCGTCGGTCTTTTGTTCGAGCCACCGCCAAAGAGAGATATCTTTTGCAGCGTCTCCGAGACACTTCCCACCGGTTGGCTCTCTCCCTCTCCACGATTCTTATCCCCTTCACGTTTCGATTGGGTCTGTTGCGCCACAACCAGCCGGCAAGAAAGACCCACAATGGCGCCCAGGGAAAGAAAAATAAGTGTGAAGTACAGTGGGTGCGGCAGATAAATGAGGTCGGAGCTCGTAGAGGCAGGTCCGTGCTCAGCATACGCAGCTAGAGTGCGTCGCAAAAGGCCGGCTTCCAGCGGAGCAGCCCAATCCGAAAAGTGTGCTGCCTGGTCTGGCCGCGGGGGTTGCGGATCCCTCTCCGTCGCAGTCCGTGTGTCGCTCTCACACAAGCGCAGACAAAAATGCCGGTTGAGCACCTCCAGCAGCACGACGATGGCATGGGACGTCTTGTTCCGAACGGTGTCTGTTCCAAGCGTGACCCACGCCGGGGCAAGAGAGGGGTTTCTATATTCCGGCAGGTTTGCCTGCACACTCCACTTTTTGGCCTCCCTAACGGCATCAAGAAGGAAGTACGTGGGAGAGCCCATGGCACGCACCCGGTCAGTCGGATGGGCTCCTCCACATTTTTTCGATGGAGCACGGGTTCCAGTCCTTCCATCGCATTTCGTGTGCAATCGAAGCAGTTGTTTCAGAAGCTTTGGATGGTGCGCCTGCTGCCAGAGCAAGCGGCCCCTCTCAAGCAGTACAAGGAGCTGCACAATGGCCTCAGATGTGCGCTGTATTCGTTCAGAGCGTCGCTGAGCCACCAGCTGGTTCCGCTGCTCCATTGCCTCCACGTAGGCGGGATCCTCCAGCCGCCATGCAACCCGCTGCGAGCGAACGTGCTGCTCATTGAGTGGTGGGCGAGTGCCACTTATGAAAATGTCGCCCCGGGGTGGCGCAGACTCATCAGCGTTGAAGGCCTCCTCCTTGATCACGAGCGGTTCATGTAGTTCGCCTGTACCTTCCACTGGCAAGCGATCCCGCCATTCGTCCTTGGCAATGGGCAGGGTGGTTTCGCTTCTACCGTTCACAGAGCCAGCCTCACCACCCCTTTCCATTTTTATTCCTTCCAACAGCTCTTGCTTTTTCATTTTTCGCAAGGGACCTACAGGAAGCTCTACCTCTGCCCATTCATCATCCACATCCACGGGCAAGGGGGACGCTTCCTCCTCAGTCGGGAGCACGGTAGAAACGCCGTCAGCGACTGGCATAGAGGTCACCATGGCCAATTTTCGGCGCGTACCACGGCCTCCTTCCGCGATGGGAACACGCAACCGCCGTGAAGCGCTACGCAGGTAACCATTGACATTGGAGGCGGCAGCAGCTGCAATCGAGTTTCCATTTCCCGTGTCGCCCGACACATTATTGTCCATAGATACTCGTCCGGCGATACAGCCACCGTGGCTATGACACAAACTGCTTCCACCTGGCAGACTGAGTCCGCTCCCAGCACCTATGCAAGACGCAAGAAAGAAAAGCCCAAAGCACTTGCCGCCAAGAGAAGACATATATCGTAAGTGTCAAGGCCAGTGCCGCAGCCGTTTTGCACATGGCGCTGCGTGCTCACTTTTCCAGAGTTAACAAACCAGAGGAGTTAAATAGCCCCCCCAGACAAAAAAAAGATCCGTTGCAGCACATGTAAGTGCAGCCGTATGTTGCCCACCTATCTCGGCATATGCAGTAGATTAGGATTGTGCCCGTACTCGTGGATATGCTCAAATACCTCACCCACGGCAGCGTAGAAGTGGACTTCGTTTTCACTAAATCGGTGTAGCCACCCGCGAGTAAGTGCGTCATCCAAGAGCATCACATCCACCCCCCGCATCGAAATGTGTGGGCACGGACTATGAGTCATTAGCTGCTCACTCGCCACTGTCACCGCAGAGGTGGATGCCACAGGCTTAGACTGAGCCACGGCATTTGGAAGAAACTGGGCCTCGCCACTTCGACCAAGCCTACTGGTTGTTTCAGCCGCCTCACCACTGAGAACGTCATTTCCACGTTTGTTGACAGTCTGCAGGGTTTCCTCCGCCGAAGTTTGCGCCGTGATTCGCCGCTGTTCAGCCTCTAATGATTTTTCCGAGAAGGGGTCCAGTAAGATCACCTCACGTAGGCGATCCTCCTCAGTGCAGTAGTACGCACAGGTCTTTGGCCAGCGGCCTCTCTGCTTCCACTGATAATCAAGGAGCAGATCAAAGTACTCGCTGCCAAACACGTATGGATCAAGCGTACATTTGTCTTGAATATCCGGTAAGTGAAACTCGTCTGCTCTCGGGCCTGTCACACCTGGTCGTCGGCGGAGCTGTGGTTTGACCTTCTCTGTGGTGTGAAAGTTTGCTGCCTCATGAAAGCCGATTGTGCGGTCACCTCCAATCAAAGCAACGATCTGCTCCAGCGAAAAGCCCTGACGGGCGAGCACACGCTTCATGTTCAGCACGTCACGTACGTCCTCAGCAACCAGAGAAGGGGTAAATCGCAAAAAATCCTCGCGCTGCATGGCGCGCCGTGGGTGCTCCCGTCCACGGCGGACAGAAATGTTTGGGCCGCCCAAACGTGCGAGGGCCTTGGCCGTCACGATTGCCCACAGATCGGGGATCGAAAAAGTCGGCTGTTCCTCATGCAGTTTCCACACAAAATCCATCAGTTCCTCAGCCTCTGGACGGTACGCCTCGGGGGCCACTATGGGGCAGCCAAAGGGGGTATTTGTGTTGGAAAGTGCGTGATGCATCGTCATTCGTACCGCCGCTACCGCCAGATCCGGTCTGGCAAAGACTTTCTCATCCACCGAGGATGATATATAAATGTCATTCCCCGCTGGGCGCCAAGAGTGATACCAACGATTCCCAAAATAGTACACGGCGCTCGACACGTTCATAAAAACAAGTAGGCCAACAAATATCGCTGCGTTCTCCCACCACGGACGCTCACGAGAAAGACGGTGAAGACCAGAATCCTTGTAACCCCACCAAAGCAGAGTCTTGCCCGTCGTGGAAAGTGCGCCACATGCTCTCAAGCGTCGTGCAGCAGTGCACCGATACATGTACTCACGGAGACAGACACTCAACGCTGCTTCTCTGATGCTTTTTCTTCAGTGCCAGATGTCAAGCCTTGAAGTCTTTCAGCAGGCCCTTTGTCAATGCAACCCCACGCAACCTGTACAACTAGAAAAAAAAGGCATAACGTGAATGTTACACAGAGCCAGTACAGTACAGTACGTAGCAGTGGGAAGGGGAAGAAAGGAAGGGAAGGTGTTTAGCAAAAACAATTATACGTGTTAGAGAAACCAAAACATGCAAACAAGTTGAGCACATGTCAGATAAGGTAACTCCAGACTGACATGAAAAAAAGGTCGCCACATACCCGTCCATCGGGCCATTTGAGCACCCTAAAATCAATAAAAAGTGATAATGATGACGCCTATCGCATCACGTCTTCGTAAAAAAACGGGCGTCCGTAGGATACGACTTGACGTCTACTGGTAAACTGTCCCCTGACCCGGGTGTCGATAGAAACTTCGTTCGCTTGAACATATCCGCCACTGTGCGCACAGGAGATATTTCCACCACGTTTGAGCACCTCTCTGCAACCACAATTTCATCCATTACGTCACTCCACAAAACCCCATGGGCAAGCTGCGCAGATAGCACAGCTGCACAAATATCCCCTACGCATTTACTACTAACGCCCTCTCGAAAAACACGCAGCACTTCAGTGGCCTCATAGCGACCTTTATGTTGAATTTCACCAATATTCAGAGAAGAAAGAATCTCATCAACACTATCTTGAAAATCCGTTTCAAACGGTTTAAAGACACGCCCTGTCAAATTTGTGACCCACAAAGGGCGACAGCCAGCTGCTTCTTTACCACCATCAGTGGGTACTGATAAGAGTTCACGAAGGACGCCTTCATTTGGTAAAGCAGAGCGTACCACAGGAAGAAAATCGTCCATACAACGACGTAGAAGGCTGCTATGAAACGGAACCTCCACAGGAAGAGGTATGAACCATGACTTCTTTTTCAGTCCACTACGTCCATCCTCCTGCAATGTTAAGTGAGTTAATTCATCCAACGAGGGCGTGTTACCGTCGTCGGGACCACGCAGGAATCGGCGAAATACGGAACGCGTACCGTATTTTCGGAATGCAGACGTAACAAAATCGGCAGGAGCGTTGCCATCATTATTAACCGTGATATTGTCATTATTATCCAATCGCACCGAAGCCAATGCTGTGCGAGCAATAGCATCCAACGGGGCACCGGAAGTGCATGCAGTAGCTCGAAACTGTGGATCAAGACATTTGCCCAATGCAGCTAGTGCCACAGGGTCGCCTGCCACTACATATTGCTCGTGGACGATATTATAATTGACAACTTCAACAAAAGAAGTGGTGTGTGACAGCGCCCGTGCAATCAGCTCAACAAGAACAAAGAATTTATCATCCGCCACATCTGGATCACCATCTAATCTTGCTCGTAGAGGGTTGCATGCATACATGAGGAAGGTATCTCTCTTACCCGCAACAAGTATCTGGTTCATCAAAAGGCCCCGCTTGTAAGTCAGATTGAGTGCTGTCTCTGGTGAAAAAACGCCTGCGGCACAAAGAGCAGAAAACTCTCCCAAACTATGTCCAGCAATTGTATGGAAACACTTTATGTCGTACCCATGCTTCACCTTGAGGCTTTCAAACGCGATCATGTGAGCAGCGACGATACACGGCTGTGCGATATATGTACACCACAGAACGCCCTTGGGGTGAATCACCTCCTGCATACGGTTACTCGATTCAGGCCGATTAAGTAGCTCCTTGCAGTCACGCTTGCAAACCAGATCAATGTTAACGGCGTCATCCGCGATACGAACTCGAGTTGGATTTTCTTTCATGATATGCTGAAGTGGGAAACCGAAGTTACGCATCATGCACTCTTTCAACCGCTCCCATAACGCAGCAACTTCTGCAGAATCGATCAAATCCATTGACATTTCCCGCTTGTGCGACCCCTGGCCTGAGAACACCAAAGCCTTGCGCATAGTCAGAGAACGAGGGTTCTGCACCCACAGAAAAAACGCAACGACCGAAAACGTTCGGAACCTAATTGAACAAAATCAGTGAGTTCTGAAGAGTATCAGATCATTGGTAGCTCTGTTCGTAATGGAATAAAATAAATGATGCAGAATAAGAAAAAGGAACTCTTGGGGAAAAGATGCTCACCAAAAGTCCGCTTTGAATCACGGTGCCAAAGCCACCATCTGAAGAGGAAGTAAAACAAAGGCCAAGACATGGCACATGCATCTCAAGAATTCGAGTTTACTGTTTCATGTTATTATGGCCACAGAATAGATGCGTTCAAAGGTTAACCGTTCGTACTTCAAAGAAATAACCACCAGGTTCTCTACAGAAGTAGCCATAACACAAAAATGCAGTACCAACGAATAGGAGGAAAGGTTTTCAAACAAGAAAATATATAAAACGACACAGCTGATTTGTGCCATGAATCAACTGCAAGGAAACAAAAGCTGTTCATGCATGAGCAGTACCAAAAAGTGTAACAGCAATCAATAGTTGAGTCCACCAATTCACTGACTCCCTCCAAACCTTCTACTAGGGTGCCCACATTTACACCTCCATAATACACCGGCGTTAAAATTCGCAAAACCGGGCTGTTGTATGCATTAGTAATAATCATAACAACCGCAAAGCAAACAGTAGCAGAGCTCTCAGAGCGGTCTCCTAAGAACTGGGAGTGCATGCACACGCCGCATTTAGTAAAGGAGCCCGTGCAATGGGATAGGAGGGAACACCACGCATAACGATTTGACAGAAAGAGAAGCGTAAATTTTGCAGAGCCACTCAAATTGGTCAACGTGCGCTTAAAAATGAAACCGCACACTCAATCTCTGCGCATTCAACTGATAAGCTAGTAGATTCCTGAGAGCACGTCTTACATGACTAATAGGTTTTCCATTCAATGTTCAATGGTTTTCTTCAGTTTTGTCGAAGTGCTAGTCACACTAGGAATACATAAAGACAACGAATGTACTGGAGGCATGTCTTGCTGCACCAAGCACCATCCACCAGAATAAATATTGAGAAGGTACAAAATACACTTAAATAATAATTGTTCGCAACCTTCCAAAGGTGGTCACCCACCCAATTCGGTGATCGCTTTACAATAACCCATCTGCTAAAGAAGCAAAGGGCAAGTTATGAGGCAGTAGCATCGCTACATGCATAATGGAAAAGTCAGTACACACATAAACCTAGCATAAATAGATCATTCATTAGAAACCTATCTACTCAAATTGATGTTAAAAAAAAAATGATTGCACACATCCAGGTATCAAACTATGAAAGTGTTACTCTTGCAATCTCCTACCTCTTTCAGACAACCATCACACATACTGACAACAACGGGAGTCTGATAACTGAGCAAATTATCATGCTCATCCATAAGTCTTACGTCCACACTGCAAAAGTGCGTTATACAAGAGAATTGATTGAGAGATAAAAGCAAAGAACTGAGGAAAAATGCCATCATTATCATACAGACATTTTATCACCACAACACACACAGTAAAGCGAGTAAATGGATTATCAACCAACACACTGAGAGGCAGACGTAGCTATCGACTACTCAACTGGACAAAGGAGTAACGGAGGACGAAGCAGTTACCACCATGATGGACAATGAACACCAACGCACAAAGCTTCATGTAAGAAAAGTCTTCCTTTCCATGTTATCATGGCGGCTCTCACACCCACGCTTCAAGCCGCGAAGGTAGAAAAAACGCTCGGCAGCGACTTTGAAGGACGAAGCGGGGGGAAGCCCACGCAACCGAAATGAAGCGATGCAAACATCACAGGATCAGGCCGCGAACGGTTGAAAGGAAACCTGGACAGCGTGGCCGTCGAGGAACTGGGCACCACCAGCCGCTGAACGCCCTGCATTTCATCGGAGAAGAAAACACCCGCCACCGAAGAAGGATCAGCCCCCCTACACTGGCGCAATCCAAATTGCCGCATTCGTTTAAAAAGCGCCACCAACAAAGAATACCGACATTCCCTCACGTTGGCGCCCAGCAGAAGCGATCCCCAACGGCAGCACCTCGCAAATTCCGCCAAACAGAAAGGAACACAGCACCCCGCGTGGTACACAATTGAATGGCAGAGAACCAGCGTAGTCCCTAACAGAAGCCATTGACCCTGGGACGAGGGACCGCCAACCAGCCCTGCTACTGACAGAAGAGGGTTTTCAGGCGAAGCGAAAACACACTTGCACATCGACCCGAGCCGGTTCTCCTGAAATCGAACTTTCTTCCCACCAGAGGCGCGCCGGCTAGACCACCGAC
>JAIZPF010000003.1:285392-324511 GCA_020509355.1 Blechomonas ayalai | reverse complement strand
ATATATATATATATATATATATATATATTGTAATGGCGGATGGGCCACATGATCATATCCCTCTCGGCCATCCACTGAGAACGGAGGGATCACTTCATAGCCCTCGACAACGCCCACCATACCTTTCACAATGCACATACTTTGTCGCAGCGGTAGGGAGTGCTTTTAATAAACTTCTTTCATTTCGTCTTCTGTTGTACTTGAGGAGCAAGTACGAAACCCATTCAACAGCAAATAAACTCACAAGCTAATGAAAAACACAAAAAACTGCCCATGCCCGCACATCGCTCTTGCCGTTTGGAACTCTAGAGACTAACCAGAGAACCCCGAGTGCAGTGGCACCTCCAAGAGGTTAAGCATTCCGTATCCCATCCCACAGGGCGAGTAGCCGCATGCGTGCACTGGATAACGAAGGGCAAGCTCTGTGGAGAAGGACCCGCCATGGAGTAAACAGTCGCCACACCCTTCGTACACCTTTGCTATCTACTTGTGCAGAAAAGGGCCATTGACAAGCCTTATCGTGCAGACCTCCCCATAGGAAAGAACTGGACAAAACAACAGGATATCGGCAGCGCGAAGCTCTGTCAACTGCAAGAAGCAAGAACATCGACTGCGAGCCCAAGAGTAGCGCTCTGGCGGGCAGTGCTACCGACTACAGCAATAAGCAAACAGGAGTAAAGGGTTTCGTCATACTCGACAATTGAAGCGCGGGCGGGTAGACAAGAAAGATCACTCAGCATTTCCATATGATGAAGCAGCCCGGCCGCTTTTTCCCTCTCCACTCACTTCTTGGTCCTCGCCATAGTGGCTCGCTGCGTGCCCATCCTCAGCGTCACAAGTCTCCTCCTCCAGTTCTGAGTGATGTTTCTTGGGATGCACGTCACTCTGTGACTGGTACTCGCTCACGTTGCCACCCTCACCATGGGACTGTTTCGACGACGGCTGCGAAGAAATCATGGGGCCATCATTTTGCTTAGTGCTGGTCCCATTATCCTTATTAGCTAGGGCCTCATCTGGTTTCTTCGAGTCGTTTCGGAGAAGCTTTTTTATTGGAGCGGGGACGAAGGAGGCTTCCTTAGTTTTCGCGACAACAACGCCCATGTTGGATGTTTGGAGGTGGTACGGGGGTAACGGATTTGAAAACGAAAGCACAATTCTACCGGCGTGAAAATAGAAAAAATAACAGGGAATAGGACTGTTGTTACATGATTCTTCAGGACATAGGATTCCCCATATACCTTTACTCAGAGAAAGTGCATCCAGGGCTATCCCACGACCCACTAGCTAATGCATTGCGGTTGCGAGCACTGTAACCATACAACCGTCTCAAGGGGCATGGGCCGCCAGACGCGTCTCTGGAAAACCAAAGCTCTGCGTTGGCAGCGGCCTCGCAGTTCCGTAAGAGAAGTGTGCGTGAAAAACGGCCGCTTTGAAAGTCGTCACTGCCCTATTCCCATTGCCTCCCCCCCCCGGCCCACCCCAACCAACACCCAAAGAAAGGAGAGGCTCCATTATACATCACGTAAGCTACGGTGAATCACCTATTCCCCTGCGGGTGATATGAAAGCAGCACTCACCTCGAGTGGTCCATGGACTCTTCAGCAGACGGGCTACGCGATGAAGAGACACATTCAGCTCCCCAGTATGGTCTTTCTCCTCAGCCGCCGTAGGAAGAGTGAGACCACGAGCGACGTTCTCTAGACACGACGGACGCTCACACACGCCCTTATCATCTGCGCCTGGCAATACGTAGTGATGGAAGGAAAGCAGCAACCGGGCCGACAAGCAATAAGCCCACGCATCCCCTAAAGCTGGAACTAGAACGGTAGTGTGCGCCAGAGTGCCCGCGGGCCTTCCCCCCCGCTGACCCACGTGCAATGTACGACTTGTGACCTGATTGGAGACAACTACACCCAAACGATGCCTAGTGGCGAACTGCTGCAACATCTGACCGCAGCTGAAGAGCAACCGGGATCGCTGCCACAGACGTTGCTTCATGCCTGGCCCGCCGCTGCTAACTTCTGTCGACGCAGCTGCAACGGAGCGAAATGGAAAGGCCATCGAGTCGATAAGAATCATCTTGACCGGTGCATGAGGGTAACAGTCGCCATCCCTTAAGCGGCGAAGGAATGTAGGGATGCTGTGCAGAGCAGCCACGAAGGAGGCGAGATCCGTTATTCGAACGTGGCGTATGCGGCGAAGGATACACTCCACGGAAGTGAGCGGCGACGCATCAAGTGCGGCGTCCTGAGAGCGCAAAGAGCTGCCGCTCGGCTGCTGAGGCCGACATGCATCAGTCTCGTCAGCGTCTTGCAACGACGACGAACGACAGCGCTTTCCACCTCTACGGGGACTCGGGTTTGGGCTATGTGCCGGCCGTTGGCGTCTGCGGTCGTTGACCCTCCGGAGTGACTCGCTCTTGGTCCGCACTGCAGCGGCCACGGCTATTTGGTGTACGCGCTCCGGCACAAAGCTGCCTTCCGTGTCGATGAATAAACACGACCCATCCAGGCCACCAAACTCAACGGGTAGGGTGCAGTTCACGGCCAGTTGGAGAAGCACTTGTGTTTTTCCTGCACCAGGTGGACCGCTGAGCTCCGTCACCATACCTACCGGCATCCCTCCCCCAAGTAGCTCATCCAGGGCGTGACACCCACTTGATACGTGCCTCTCTGCGTTTGACCCTTCTTCTTCCCGATGCATATCCGCCACAGTTCGTATCTTGAAGGGAAGATGATTCGGCCCGTTGGGGGATGCCCTATTATTGCGATGGTTCGCTTCCTGCTCTGCCCACATGGACTCTACGATATCAGTTGCCTCCAAGGACGTGAGAGTGGGGCACCGCTTCTGTATGCACCCGTACCACTGCGAGCGTGTGGCATCTTGACTTGCATGATCCTCATCTATCGGAGAAGGCCCACCCACAGCTTGGAGTACTGCCATTAGCTCCTCCACAAGGATAATACCGGCATCCTGTAGCTTGGCCCTCACTGAGGGCCGCAAAAAGACGCATGTTTCAATGGACATGCTCACATTTCGCTCAAGGGACGGATAGAGCTTGACAACAGTCAGAACAACAAAGGGAGATAGAAGGGAATACATGCGAGCGAATTCGGATGCTAGAGGGTACGCAGTGCAGCCATAAAACCTGCAACCACAATGCTGGCACCGTTATGCAGGATGCATTTGTCTCTAAAGTAAAGGGGACCCCTTACGGTAGCGTGCTGCTTTGTTCAACATGAGAACCGGGCACACTTGGTTACAACACCAAGCATTTCATTACCATGGAAGCAGGAAGAGGCCATGGGCCACCTACGTCACGTAGACTGCATAGCTGTAGGTACGAGAGGAAAGCGTATGCACTAGTAAAGACCTCGTTCTTCGTAAAAAGCTCCACCTCCATTGCTGCAGCCCTGAAGAGCATGTATCCATCGTCTGCCTCCCCCTCCTGCACAGTGGCGATGGGACGGAAACTGTTGGTCATCCCGCAGCCTATCCAGCGTCGTCGTAGGACGTGTTCCAGAAGCAGCCGCAGTAACATTACAAACCCGTGGTACCTTCGCCGAATACAAGCGCCAGAGGAAGACTTCTGAATAAAGTACTTGAGACCTGCAACGTCTTCCGTAACGACCATCTCTGCCATTACTGGCAGGACGTCTGCCACATCGCTTGTACTAGTGGCAGGGGTCGTTTGCTTAGCCATCTCCCCGGTGTCCGTTCCAACCGAGTCAGTACGGGTGCATTCAGCCCACTGTCGTAATGCCTTTTCACATGCTACTATATCCTGCACCATAGCAGAGTACAAAATGGCGCAACCATGTACAAATATGTGGTCCATCATTGTGGAAGACGCAAGCTGGGCTGATGCCTCGGTAGATGAAAAGAATAATTCACTCTGGGCACAATCAGGAAAGGAGGGATGCTTCGCGAGGCGTTCCTCCGTTAACAGCCCGTATCCGTTGTACATATTCCCCTCCTCATTGATGGTACTTGGGATGGGACTGCGACAACGGTGGGAGGCGCGGGAGAACAAATCCATAGCGAAGGACAAGCTACCTGTGAGGAGCTCCATATCCCCCAACAGCAGCGCAAAGCACAGTGACCACACCCACACCTTTCGCGCTAGCAAGAAGGCGGTAATATAGTCAGGATGAAGGCAGGAGGGGGTATCGTTCTCTACAGCACACACAACGTGAAGGAACGCCTCACGGTGCGGCAACGCATCACAGCTCTCTATGGGGTTCGCTCGAAGGAGGGTGTTTAGGTGTACCAGCAGCTCCTGCTTAATAGCCTTCACTTGGCTAGCCAATTGGTGAGCGGTGGCGAGTGAGTTAGACACAACAGGTGCAGTGGTGGCTGACTTGCACGTGCCAGAAAAACCGTCCAACACCGCAGCATCTGACTCGCGTAACACGGCGGCCCACCGCTGCTGGACATCACTGAGGGAAGAAGCGAGTAAACACACCGGCCTCAGGTCTTTCGGGACCGTGCGCGTGTAGGCTCGCCGAAGGGTGCTAATGCCTTCCATTAAATCAGGCCCCGTGCTCTAGACCTACACCTCACAATGTCTACCTTTCCCCTCCTTCCCCGCGGGCCCAACAGCACAGCACCCCTTGCAGAGGGACATTGAGATAAACAAGTGAACGAAAAGCAGTACGAAACAACGACAGAAACAGAAACGCCAGACCCAGGAGGCACATCCAATATCCCTCTGCATCAAGAGTGCACATCCACCTTCCCCCAACCCCAACACACGTACCACCTCGAAAAGGCCTAGCAATGGAGGGGCACCGTCGACCGCGCCGCCAGATACCTCCCCCTCACCCCTTTCCTCCATTTAGTTTCTGTGAGACATAGTGATCTGCACATAAGGAAAGGTGTACTATACATGGCAAAGTAAAGATGTCCGAAGCTCCTTCATGAGGGTGGGTGATGGATTCGCATATGGCCTCCGAGGACAACGTGCAACGTAGCATGCGCTCCATAACATTCCGTTGTTGTCCCTGGACGATTCTAGTAGCGATCCCTATGCGGGCAAACATTGTTTTAGAGAAACATGTTGTCGCTACAATCGATCGCCCGCATTCACAAGGATTCTTTTGTTATACAAGAAGCCGAGGCCTGGTAGTTGACGCCTGTTTAAGCTTTCAGTAGGTACATGAGGGAAAGGCAGAACTCGTCGAAGTACAATTTTCCCGCCTCGCGAAAGGCAAACCGGTGCACAGTGTCAGAAGCCAGCTTTGCCATGGCCTTCTGCTTTGTGGCTAGCTTCCGTGCGTCGTGCCGAGACACCATCTGGCTTAGGGAGTCTGTTGTGCTTCCGCTCTTTCCCGCGCTTCCCGTAGCCCGCAGTGGGTCAGTCATCTGGTCAGCCGTTGGGGCCACAAAGCGATCGGTGTAGGCTTTCCTTACGGCTGCACGGTAAGCATCCATTTCACCTGCGGTACCGTCGTGTTCCTCGTATAGTCCGAGGTGATCCATGGACGACAGGATGATGTTGAGCTGCTCCGACGTAACGTACTGGTTCTTGGTGGTGTCCAGCAGTTCAAAGAGGTCCCGGGCCCGCTCCTCATCGAGTGTGCCGCCCGCAGCGAAGAGGTAGTTGAGAAGGCTAGGATGATAATGCTCAGGGGGAACCCTCGCGCTGGACGCACCATTATGACCCTTGCTTGTCTTGGGCCCTCCAGTCTCCTGCAAGGGCTGCCGGCCATGTCTGCTGCAGATGGGTCGTTGCACATGTGTAGGGTCTGCGGAGGGCTGCAGGGGTCGTGGCGGGTCCGCTGTATTTGCCTGCGGATACGGACGCCTGGGACGAGATCCCTCCAAGCAACTACCTGCCTTGTTCTTGGGTTCTGAGTGGGTAGGTGGGTGATAAACATACGGAGAATGGTCCTCCTCAATCTTCCTACGCATATCCTCCACCTGAGAGCAGGTGTCCGCTAGCTGTCGAGCCGCCTCGTTTGCCACGAGTTTGGAGCCTTCCGCATCGGCCTTCACCGTCTCTGCAATTAGCTTTTGGTGACGGTACTCCTGCAGGACGCGGGCCCAGCTTACCAGGCAACGCTCATAGTTGCTCATTACGACATCTCGTGGGAAGCTCTCCACGTTGTCAGCTGACATCCTGCAGAAGATGTCCTCCTGTGTCGAATAAGCCGCACGGAACTCGTCGTCAATGCGCGAGTTCAGAAGCGGGTACGCTTCTGCGAGAACGTGTGACTCAAGCGAAATAATAAGGCTGTCGAGGTATGTTTGCCAGAAGGAATGAATGGCACGAGCCATCGCCTTCTCCTGTACCTCATCCCCGGTGGACGATGGTGCTATGGTGATGATGGTGCACATCTCCACAAAGCACCTGTTAGGACTGTTACTGATGGCGCTCACTTTGTATGTCGTGACAGCCGACTGTAAACGTCGGTTACCCTCCTTTCCGAAGGGGGACCGCTGATCCTCGCCCTTACCACAGGGAAGATACTCAAGCGTAACTACAGTGCTCCACTCATCTTCAGTGGTGCTTGCCAGTTGCTCACGAAGAAGGGACTCTTCAAAACGGGGCATGGCCAGTGTACATCGGCGAATGCAGCCGGCGGTTGTCCCCGGCTGCGCATTCTCAACGATACAGCACGAAATGGTCTTTCCAGTGCCATACTGCTTTATATATGTGATGTCCTTGAGTTTCTTGGCGACCGCATACGGGGGCACCCCCATCACTGTCGAAGAAAACGCCTTGAACACCTCGGCCATACTTGTGTACCACCTTCCGTCGCTCACTTAACGATAACGATGTGGGGGTGCTCCAACAAAGATACCAACAAAGAGAAACGTTGCCATTGGGTTGTGATTAGTACCGGCAGCTTGTCCACTATACCGGATAGGTGCAATGCAGTGGCAAAGTTGAACAACAAACATTCACGAGCCACCTCACACTGCCAAACCCCCCCTCTCTCTCTCTACCTCTATCTGGACACCTAGTATTGGATGGTACACAGAGATCCATCAATAACTGGGGGCGCTGAGGATATACCTCAACAGGAAACTCATTACGCCCATTCCCCCTCGCACCTATGCGTTTATGGTACATGAGCGACCAGGGTATAACTCCACGATTCGTCGATGCGTTTCACTGATCGTTTTTTCTTAATGCCATAAATGTTTCCATGCGCATGAGCCTATGTCGTCGCCCGGACATTGCGCACACCAATGAGTGCAACCAGGGGAGACATTCGAGCGCAGATCTTGCGCAGGTGGTTCAATGTCGTCAAGGGGTCCCCCCTTTGTAGGAGTGAAATAGCACGAACGTACAGCAGTGCCATAAGACATCCCGACATGACCCCACTAACCTGGTTAATATCTACGGACCACCTACCCATCATATTCCACGCTTGCTGAGTATCGCGCATCACGGCTTCTTCAGCCGTCACCTTTCGTATCAGCAAACGACAGAGAGATCGTAAAATACGGTAATTAGCGTATATCCATCCAGCACAGATGCACACGGCCTCTCTCAGCGGGTCCACTTCGTCCAACAGCTTCTCCTCTGTTCCCTTCCATCGGAGAAATCGAATAATCGTCGGTACGGTATGTAGGAGACAAATACAAAGATTTGCGGCCAGTTGAAGCATTAGTAACATGTTGATGTCACCGTCCAGGAGAATCTGCACACTGGGATGCTGCTTGAATGCGGTCATCGCGGAAACCGAATGGGAAGTCTTAGGCGTGGTCACCAAACATATCGCAAGGGCACAAGACAGCACTTGAGAGCTCATCACATAGCTGATCATCCCCCGCGTCAAGTACAATGGAAGACACATCCCGGTCATGGTACACCCTGTGAAAAGTACCACCACTGGCAGCGAGTCTTGCGCAACCCAGCCGACAGGACCACAGCAGTACCCTGCCGAAAGCAGGGAAAGGTAGAAGGCGAGTACCCGTCCCGCCGGCATCATAACTCGCCTCGGAAGAATGAGCACGACGAAAGGCACGAGAGTAGTTGCAATTGGGAAGACGATCGGAATCCGAGGTTGCTGAGCAAAGAGCATCATCCCAGCTACAAAGGTCACCATGCCACTACTCGCCCACCCATACACCCGGAGGAGATGAGCCCGTGCTGTTGCGAAACGGGTGGAGTCACCTATGGGCTCTGTTTTTGATTTGATGTGCTCAACGCAACGCACCACTTTGACATGCATCTCCTTTGGAAGCACTTTCTGAAACAGACCTGCACGATATAACACTGCCAACGCATAGCCTCCTAAGACTGCAAAAGAGCCATACCGTAGCGCCTTGACTACGTGCACGGCCTGCTCCGTATCGCCAAGAGACATGCTCGTCGACACTTATGGACTTGTGTGTTGCTAAATGGATTCGTATGTCTGGAGGTGGAGCCGCAATGTCGTTCAAGCTGGAGAACGACTAGAACACTTTTGATGTACATAAGATGCGGATACGCAGATACAATAGAGAAAAAAAATGCTATCTTGTTTGAAGAGACAGACTTCTGCGGAACGGCCACCCCCACCCCATCCTCCTGTAAAGAAGGTGTTACCTGTAGTACGACACCTCCAGCTACAGAGAACCACCAGACCAAGTACTGTGGACCCGTTCAGCACACTAGCTTCCTCCCCCAACAAAAACGCGATTACCATGAAGCACATATCGACGGAGAAGAGAGCTTACGATTGCACCTCTTGAAGCCTCAACACCCATACGCGTGTATGTGTGGTGTTGTCTTCTGTTGGCTTTTATTGCGTCAAGTGAATGTCACTAGCCTTCTTCTCTGTCGCATACTGGACTCCATGTGGGCTGAAGCAGGTAAACGATTTCCATTCAACACACTTTCATCCACGGCAACAACAGAAAAAAAGAAAGTGGGTGGTGGGAGTGTTAAACACGCGCGTATGATGAGCCTTACAAGGCATCGAGCGAACAAATGAGGAGACAAGTTAACGACGGCAAGAAAAGAAAACAGAACATGAACGGTTACCGGGGAGCACCTGCCAGGGGAGGGGGTACGTGTACCCATCGTATCACCGTACGAACCTCCCTCGATACGAAGACACAATTACGACAATCATTTGGCGCGCATCACCTGGGAATGTGACAAGAATTCCTCATCACCACAGACCCACACACGCACCTCCCTACCCCCCTCCCTCCTCCTCCTCACACACACAAAAAAAGAAAAACAGTTCAGGCTCGGCAGTAAATTGTTACAGGTGTTCCCGAATGCACTGGCCATCGCACCTTTTCTTACAGACCATCATCTGAAGGTGTTGTAACGGCAAGGCCTCCTGTTCTCTATCATAATAAAACAACAACAACGTCCAACGACCTCAAAGCAACAGTCGTCAGAGCGACAATGGAGAGTGGCAGCGTTTCCTGTAGAGAGAACACATCTAGCGAACGGGGAAACAAATGTTTATCCCCCATACTTCACTGGCATCACCGTGTACGTCTCAAGAATTGACTACGTGGACACGCACAGCGCAGTGAGTAGCTGCCTGCGGGAGTACATTCATTCTCACTCAAGGAAAGGTGGTACTCCTGCCTGCCAGGACACCAATGAAGAAGCAACAACAACAAAAGGAAAACAAAAACAATGACCACAGTAGCGCCCCGACAGAGTCAATAAAAGAATATGGCTGCGAAGGAGTAAATGCTACCGGCAGATCAATGCAACTAAATCGCCTTCTAAGAATGTGTAGCGCTGGGAACTCCACATACCTGTACCCGCGGGCACGCTGGACCCCCCACCCCCCCGCCACAAAAGCAACTTCTTCCTCCCGCCTGCTTAGACGGAGACTGAAGAAGTGTACCGTCGGGACAGCTCCGCGTCTGCCTCACTCATAATACGATCAAATGCGGGTGAGGACAAGTAGTCATCGACGTGACGCAGCAGAGGTGAAATGAAGCGGCACCACGGGGCTTCTGCTGATGGCTTCCCGTGTTCCTCCACGACCTGATACCTGGTGATTGCGCTGTCGCCTAGGCTCTCACGCTGAATGCTCATCGCCCGGTTCGAAAAGGGTTTGCAGCGGATGGTAGCCGGCTGGGAAGTACAGTTGGAAAAGAAGCGGCACGCCACGCGGCTACGCACCTCCCAGAGCGCCTGCTCACGTACAGCTTCACCCGTCATGTACAAATCAGACATGATAGGGTCCTGCTCCGCCAACTCCAACATGAGCTCTGATACCATAAGGCCAACGGTGCTGAAGCTGACAGAATGTTGATAGACATCAAAGGGGGCAATGGATACTCCGGGAGCACACAGCTTACTGCCAACTAGTTCATAGACTCGCCGCAGCTGGGCTGCCGCGGGAGGGAGAAAGCCCACGAGTGTCTTGGGGCCAGTGCTGGAAGAGCGAGAGGAGACCGTAGTGGCTTGGGACTTGGCAGATGTGGCATGGATGCCGCCTGCGGTACCGCTTGCTCTGCAGTCTTCCGGGAAAGCAAAGTAGATCATCTCCGCCAAGGGCACGAGATGGGACTCTTCCACCCGGCAGGCATAACGTGACAGAAGCCCTTTCGCCTCCAACTCAAATAGTCCGGCTAGCACACGGCGCATGTAGCTGTACCGCGTGGTGATGGAAAAGGCAGGGCTTGAGGCGTTTTGCAGGACATGTCCTGCTACCGCGTTGGAAAGCATTTCCCCCCCTTTCCCGCTGGGATCCATGCTCACGGCATAGTGAAGAACCAACTCTGGTATGGCAAGAGAGCTGTTCTTTCCGTCGAGGGTCCTTTTCGTGGGCAACGTAATATGGGCCATGCGTAACACGCCAACCCCACGAACAGTATCACCAGGCGCATTCATACTGTTGAGGAGCCCACTATTTGCATGGGAGGAGGGGTCCAACTGGAACCAGAGGGCATCCAGCACCGCTCCCCACCGCTCCGCCTCTACAGCCGTGCAGATCAGGTCAATCTCGCGCCGGGCATCATAGAGGTCGGACATGGCGTGAACGGCAACCTTGACATCTACTGTGGGGGTAGTCGTGCTGAGCACACCCGTCGCCAGCTGCAGCGTACCGGCGGCAATGGTAATCAATGCGCAGGCGCTCGGCGTGTACTGCTCGTAGCGGGCACTATCGACCTGCATGTGGCGTAGAAGGTTCACCTCAAGTTCCTCTAGCCCACCGCGAAACACATCAGCTTGCCACTCCCTCGTGGCTAACTTAATCATGGTGCGTCGCACCGCTGCCATCATCCACACGCGATCGACTGGCAGTTTCTTGATTAGGCCGTTCTGTGCCTGCTCCGTAGCGGACACAAGAAGATTAAAGTATTCGTGGAGTACCAGTTGTACCTGTGCACTATGAGCGGAACAAAGGGCTGCACTCGACTTCCTGCTCAAGTTGCTGGGCGCAACATTCTGGGTGGTGGAGTGGGTTACATTTGAGGGGGAGCGCTGACCTGGTGTGTGCTGCTGTCTCCCCGCCTGCTCAGAAGGGGGCACGCTGCACTTAGCTGAGCCCTCGCTTGTCATCGCAGTAGGACGACTAGTATTACCGCCATCGGCCTTGGTGAAGCGCTTGCCATCCTCGCGGTGAGTCCTGGGGCCAGCCGAACTATTTTTGGTATGGCTGTTGGTACTTGCATTGCTGGACAGGTACTGGCTACCTTGTCGATGCTGGAGAGGCTTAACTGGCGGCGACTTTGTAAACTCCTGACTTGTGTGTGTATGAGGCTTTGAAACATACGGCTGGTGAGCATCCACATGTCTGCTGGGTTGGCCGCTGAACCTAGACTCTGATGCGCGGTTTTGGATCGGTGCTCCACCGATGCGCCTGTCAGGTGCCTTGTGCAGCTGTGCGTGTGTGTGTAGTTGACTGCCAACTATGTGAGACAGCACTGGCCACTCATCGACACCGCTGCGTTTGGAAAGCATCTCCATCAGGGCATCGTGGGAATCAAAGCCATGGAAGGCCAGCCAATCTTCGTACATGCGTAGGAACTCCGCAGCGGTTTCAATCTGATCCGACATGAGACTCATGTCGCTCACGACGCATCCATACACAGCAATTTGAGCAGTTCGGCTGCGCAGATACTCTTCTTCATTAATTTCAAAATGCATGTTCGCACTTTTACGTTCCTGAACTGCGCGCAACAGCGCTGTGATGAGCTTGTGCTCAGCATGCAACGCATTAAGTGCATCATCCGTCAGCACTTTCACTTCGGGGTCTTCGGCGAGGCTTCCCATCCGGATACTTTGGTGTTTATCACGGACTTGCAAGGAGGATGCTTGAGCAAGCGAGGAAATCGAAGGCGATGTAGCGCGGCTTTGCTTCGCTTTGCGGACCATCAAGGCATGATTCAAAACAAGTAGTAGGTGCTCTGACTGATTGTAAAACTCCTGATACGAGTACTTCTCCTCCGCAGTAAGATAGCTGCTGGTGGCGGCCGTCACCGCCATGGAAGGTACGTGCTCCCGATAGAGCCGGCTCGTCGACCGCAGACGCCGGCGTTCCTGTGCGACAACCGCCTGCCGATCATGGTCCAGGATGGAAACGGCGTCAGAAAAGGGGTACTTCTCAATGCACGGCTCAATTTCTTCCGCCGTGGTGGGAAGGGCCTGGCCGCCCTCTGAGAGTACATACTCCAGCTGCTCCCTCGCATTGAGAAGATGACTGATGGAGTGCGAGAGGACCCACCGATAAAACCACTGGAGTGAGGACACCTCCCACGCAAGCTCTGCAAATTCAGTGTTGTCCTGAAAGAAATGGAGCATCTCTTCCGACGTAATATTAAGTTTTCCATCGTTCTCTTTGGGACCACGAGAGGGTCTGCTGGTGGTGAGGCGTGCTACGTATTCCTGCACCTGTTCTTGAACCTGTATCACCTTGCTCTTCATCATTTCAACAGCGCCTGCCACGTCATAGGGAACTGGAGGTGGAACGTAGGATGGGGGGGCCTCTTCGCACAACAAGAAGGGGTAGTTGGGCGACTTAAGAGTAGAAAGGGTGGGCCCATCCACCGTGCGATAGTAGTCGAGCACTGGGGGAACCTCCGTAAGGCTGTGACCGTGGGAGGACACACTGCGACGGTGGCCTTGCTTTGCCTCTACAATGTAGGCATCGTGGAGCTCCTTTCGCAATCGCTGTATCACCTGCAGTTCCTCGTTTAATTCACTTGGTGCGTTCACCAACGCCATCGTGGCAGATGTGGAGAAAGGTTAGATTCCAAAAAATGGCGCTCCCTTCTCCTCCAGGAGCAATAGAATGATTATCCCTGGACCTTTCTTCCTTATTGCTCTTCCACTTGCTTTACGGATGGTAAGGTACAGAACTATGTCTTCCCTCCGAGAAAAAAAAAAGCACAACTATACCGCAGCTCGGCAGCTTCCAGCAGTAGGTAGAAGAATAATCAGAGGAGGAGAAGTTTAAAACACCAGAAGAAGCAATGCACTAACCGTAGTAGGCGTGTGTGAAGCTGTGCATACTACACATTGAAGTTGCTCATGCACAACATCTAATAGTAACAACAGGCGGCCGGCCACATGACGACGGGCGTACGGCACGACATGTTGAGTGATGCACCACAGATACGATGCCATCGAGTCTGTGAGACATCCCAATAGACGTTCTCCTCGTATTCACGCACTTCCTACAGGAGCCAACAGGAAACGAGTGCCGATTGCGAAGCTGAAGGCAACGAAAACCCCCAAGAAAACCATAGGCTTAGATCCAAGAGCACACGCCCCTCGTCCTGTCGGCGCCAAAAGACACGTGTGGAGCCGTTACCTCCATACACATCCTCAAAGAGCGCGGCCACTTCATACACAGTAAGGCATTAATGAAATCCGGACGGACGGTAACCTCCGCCGCGGTGGCCACCGCCACGCCAACCCTTTCCCGAACGTCCACCACCGCCACGCCCACGACTTGGCCTGCCAGCACCGGCTGGGGCAGCATTCGAAAGAGAAAATATCCCAGCCCCTCCGTCGGCAGAGACGCTGTTACCTAGAATACCCCCACCGCCCAAACCTCGGCCAATGGTGATCGGGCGAGGTGCTGTGTGAGCTGGTAAGGGCAGAACTGATGCACGAGAGGTGTGGGAAGAGGGCGATATTACAGGTTCATCCGTGAAGTGCAGAGGTCCTCCCCCTACAATGGGATAAGCGGTGTTAGTGAATCCTCTATCCGGCAGTACTGGTGGTGGACCACCAGGCACACTAAGCGGTCGCTGTGGTGTCTGTGCCGATCGATGATCTGGAAATACGGAGGGGAATGGAGGTGCTACGGCGTGATGAGTCTGGGCACCCGATGGATGCGTGGATCCTATCCTGATGGTCACACCGCTACTTGTGTTGAGAGGGGCGCGCCGTTGAACTGTTTCTTGAGAGGGAATAGGCCTTGATTTCGCCGCAACACTGCGCCTCTGTTGGGTATGGGGTCCAGGGTGCTGATGAGAGTGGTGAGCTTTTTGAGAGGGGCGGGGGGTAGCGCGACTGGAGGGCGGCGGCGCTGCACTTGGAGATGGTGTAGAAGCTTTGCCGGCCACCTGCTCCTCCTTCTCCATGCGGGAGCGCATCTGTGACAGATAGTTGCTCACTCGTTCCATATGTTCTTGTGATAACGGCGACGTTCTAGCGTGGACCGTGCTGGAGTGCACCGGGACAGCGTTGGGAAACCTAGCGGCAGCGACTGTCGCTCCGTCCGTATTGCCTCCATCTTGCGGGGCCATGGTTGCAGGAAGATACTGTCCATATAGTCCTAGGGCGAGTTCCGGCAGAGCCTCTCTCACTACTGTGTTGGGCAGATCAGTTTCACGATCGCTGTACTGAAGAATTCGATCAAATGCATTGCGAAACGCAGTCAACGAGTCACCACTGGTGCTGTCGTGCTTAACACTGGTATCGATGGGTTGAAGAAGCCGCACGCCTGCTTCAAGTATATGGCGAAGATTAGCGCCACTGAGGTCTGCGTGAGTCCTACTTTCAGCTGCTCTTCTTTTGCGCAAAGCGAGAGCCCTTGCTAGAAGTGCGGTGCTGTACTGAAGGCTATCGCCCAGACCCTCATGCGGGGTGCTCGGGTCGGGCATGCCCTGTAGTTGTGTAAAGAGGGCCGCCCGGCATGGTCGCACAGCTGATACCCCACCGGTTTTCAGTGACTGATGTAGCTTCTCAAGAAACGGTTCCACCACCTTCCGGTCTGTGCCAAACTCTAGCTTCAGCGGTAGCCACTGCTCAACAGTAGTGGGGAGCGGGTGGCGCAGGTACATGAACCTGTAATGCTTCTCCAAATCGCAGCTAGCTCTCCAGGAGGATATAAGGCATTCCACTTCGCTAAGTGCAAACCGCAGACGAAAGATGTCCTTGGAAGTGCCAGATATCCCATTCGTTGCACCTACCCCATGGGATTCCTCATTTTGCGTGCTTAATGAAAATGCTGGGTCATCACGCGTTGGAACGCCATCGGCATTGCCTCGTTGCGCATCGTCCATGACGAAATCGAAGTCCATCCACTTCTCCAACGCCAGCGAGGCACTGGTAAGCACGGACGAAAGGTACATGTTACGCCATGGACAGCTCTTTGCATGCCCATCGCAACTGCTTCGTCCACTAATAGTAACGACATATTCCTTGCGGCTCAGCGGACGACGGGGAGCTTCCGCTTCAGCATTTGCGTTTGTTACCTCCGTCACAGCCTCTGCGATGGGTTCATCGGTCGGCACTGCCACGACTGATGCACCGTTCTCGTCATGGGTATCTTCTAACACTCCCTCTGCCACACCCTCTTCTTCAGAGGTGCAACTTTTCACGTGTGCGTCTCTCTCCTTGTTGACGTCGCTGACACCTGGGGAGGCTTCTTTCGGGAGAGGATCAACAGTGGCAGGTATCGACACAGATGATAGTGCGACGGGTGCATGCCCAGCGCAGTAACGGCACTGCAGATGGCATTGCATCCGGCTCCATAGCTCTTGAAGCGGATTTAGACAGTCGCGGTTAAGGGAGTCTGTTTCCGTCAGCAGCTCTACGCCATCCTCACCCACAGCCGTGTCGTAGCCGTATAGGACGAGGAGTAAACACAGATAGTATTCCACCGCGCATCCAGGGTCATTAGAGTTCTCGCCGTTAGCGTTCCCCCGCAGCCATTCTGCTGGGGGAACCGCATTGGGGGAATAGCTGACCTCATCACGAAGTCGCTTCTTCGAAAAAAACAACCCGAGAATCCGGCTAGAAGTAGTGCTGCCGATGTAAGACATAGAGGGGCCGGATGGACTACCGGGAACGCCCTCTATCGGCAAAAGTTGTAGGGAAGCACACATCTGTGACGCCAGCGGAACAAGTTCACTTGGTGGGCTTCCTCGTGGCAACAAGACCTTCGGTCGTAGCGGGGACTTAGAGTCCTTTACTGCAGGTACAGGTACCGTGATTGCCGCACACTTGGCACGTACAGGAAGCGATTCTTCAAGGATGAGCGAGTCGCCGCATAACAGTAGTCGACTGGCTTCTCGTCCACACCAGAAGCAATCGGACATATGCGCGCGATGGAGCAGCTGCTCTACAGTTTCTGCTGCATCTACGGGTCCCGCATGGGGAGGGTCCACTTCTGCGGTCGTACTGCCTGTGGTCGCTAGTACAGACGATCCGGGTGGTGGCAGAGTAGAGGACAGACTACCCAGAACACCGCATTCCTCTTCGGACAGAACCGTTTCCGTTGCGCAGCATGGGGCGTACACCGTGAGGCGTAACGATGATTCGATCGAGGAGCCCCCTGCCGACAGCCCCAATGGGCCGATATTGCTAGCTGAAAGGAGGGTTATCGCATGCACGTTGCCATTGAGGTAGGCCAGCGTCAGCTGTGCCGTGTGCCACTCATGCAGGCGTGCCAGTAAAGCATCCGCTCCCAAAATGGAATGTACCTCACTCATCCCTATCGGCTCAATCACTTGCTGGGGCTCAAGGCAATCCTAACGGAACCGTATAAAGGGCTCCTTGACAACTTCCCTTATACAGCAATGATGCCGCATCGCTCGCAGAGAAAGGATAGGAGGTCAAAGTACCAAGTAGGATACAGTTCCAGTACGGGGAGACATGAGAACCCAATGCGGGAATTATCTCCCACTCTCTGCGTCACTTTGACAGGCGACCCCATCCGCATACATAAACAGCTCTTCGGGTTCCACAATGAGGGCCCACTGCCTTTTCTGACATAAAAAAAGAAGATCTTGGGTAACTCCAACCTCACTGACGAAAGGCCATCTACACAAAGCACAAACTGTGGCATCGCGACAGTGAAAGTACCGTCCTCCTCTCTGTTTCTTAAATCTTTTCGTACTCCTCCTCTCCTTCCTTATCAATTTAATCTCCGTGAATCCTCTACATGAGCTATCGGGTGGAGGAGAAAGACACAGTGTAAGCTACGGAGGTCAAATAAAAACAGACGGCAAGCACCTCTCTTTTCTTTTGGTGTACGCATGTACGATTCGGCCATACCACAGGGTTGGCGAAGCCGACTCAAAAGAGAAAAATGGGGAACACAATACTTCCCGAAAACAACCGAATCCAACGACACACGGGCAAGTGTGTAGTGCCTCAAACATGTTGCCTACTTTTGATGAGCTGACTCCTATACCATACTGCTGCTCCTCTCTCCCTTGCGCTATAGGGGGATCACCTCTTCGTGCTATTCTCTTCACACAGCCTCCATTTGCGCTAGAATGTCCATCCACCACCTTACCGTCCCCCACATTTTCAGACTTACCTCAGTACGAGTCCGCTCACTCGCGTGCTTCCTCTTCAAGCAAGAGTCACCATCCCATCAACCGAAGGGAAAACGCTTGCCTCCGCACCCACTTCCACATCCTCAAGCATGTCCCCGACGGAAAAAAAAAACGAACAAACCAAGCGTTCAAATCAAGTAGAAGGAACAACCGAAATGTGGTCTGGTACAGCACAAGCGTAAAAGAAAAAAAAATCAAAACCTTCATCAAACGGTCATCGAATGCCCCCCTCTGCACTTGCTCATCCTACACAAACCACCTCCTTATGCAGTACACGTAGTAAGCCGGTCACCGTGTTTCAAATTACCCATTGCCGTAGGCAACACTACCGAAGGCTTCCTTGGAAGTTGAGGTCTACTCCAACCGAGGTCCATCACTCCTCTCACCAGCGATGCCGAAATGTGTCTGTGATATGTTATAACGTCCTAAGGATGTGGTAACCGAGACTGTTATACAGGACAGTAAGGAGGAAATCAATTTCACCACAGTATGCAGTGTACTCCGCCGCCACAGATTCCATACAAAGATTCCCCTGCTCCCGCTCATAGCTCCCTGTGACAGAATGATGCACCCCCCCCCATTTGACGTCGCCTGACTCACAATGAAAGGCGAGCAACCGCCATAAAGGCAAGCAGTATGCGTTACCTGGACTTCCAAAAGAACCACAATGATCGGAAGACAACTACCGGCAAGCGACATTCTGTGGGAAGGGGACATTACATATTAACACAAGTGAATGGATGCAGATTTGCATAGGGATACGTCTGGTACCTGGGGGCAGAGTGACGGCCTCACGGGATATGGCTCGATAAAGCGATCTATACGCTGATTGAAACAATACCATTAGAAGAGAGCTGCTCTTCTTTACCGTATGCGCTTCCCCCCGTTCAGTACCGTCATTCTGTCTTCAAGCGGATGGAAACATTCGCACATACAGCAGGAGATGAACAGGCGTACGCATTCGCACATACGGCACCTCTCCCCCTCTGTGCCCATGCTATCGTATCGTACTCATCCCAGAGGTATTTGCCTTTAGAGTGGCACAAGATGAGAGGCATCTATCCTCGGTTAGCTGTGGAGCGGCTGTGGAGAGAAGTATTGGATTTTGCTGCTACGGACGGCTGGCGATCTGAGGTGATGGACATGCGCCGGCTGCGGTTACGAGAAATGGAGAGCTCGTTATCGGCACGAATGGATGCGGCGCGGCTCTGTTGCGAAGCTGTAGGTTTGGATGCAACAAGCGGCACCTTGGACAGTGACTGCCGACGAGAAGACTGATAGCTGCCCAATTCACCGCGACGACGAGAGATAGACAGTTCCTCACGTTCGTTTCGGATCGCTTCGTCCCGGAACTTCTGAGAGGCGGTGGGCTTCATTGCTACTATAGGTGGCCTTTGAAGCGACTGGCGACGGGAGGGCACGCATGATGTGTGCTGGGCGGAGCACCTGGAGGAAGGAATCTCGTTATATTGCCTGACTGGAGGGCCACGAGGAGTCGTCTCCGGGGTAATCTCACGCTGCTTGCGAGACTCAATCAGCATCTGGGAGGTAGGGGCGTTATCGATACCGTAGTGTTCAATGTTGACGTTGTTTATCAGTACCTGAGCATTAGCCGTTAGTGCGGCATTGGACGTGTTCATCTCCTTGCACACACGCGCATCACGCGCGTTAGTAAGCTCCGCGTTCTTGATGCGCGCCTGTAGTGTCTGCAGCATCTTCTTGTCATCATGATCCTGCTTCACCAGCTCTGCCTGCAGCTTCGTCTTGAGAGTGCGAAACCTCTTGACCTTTTCAGCGGCAGTGGCCCCATCATTCGCCTTGGCTTTCGTATGCTCTAGAGTATTCTTAGTGTCTTCATCATCAATGGCTTCCTCTGACTCCCTTGGTTTGTCGCTCTTCGCCACACGTTTCTGCATGTTGCTCACGCGCTCCAGTGTGCTGCCACGCTGTTCCTGAAGGCTCTTAATGTAGGCGGCGATTTCCTCCTCAGAGTGCCGCTTGTCGGCCTCCGTAACGTTGTGCACATCCTGCGCGAGGTCATTGTTTGTGTATTCATGCACGCGGTTGGAAAAGTGCTCGAAACGCTGGACGCGTGCGGCGATGTCGTAAAGGTCGGTGATGCCGTCAATACCTTCCATATCAAGGACAAGCGCATCGTGTTCATCCTTGTGATGACGAATGTCCTCGATCAGCTGCCTCTTCTCCTTGAAAAGCTCGTGCATCGGAGGTAGCTCGTCTCCCTCAGCCTGATCCGCAAGCAGCTCCCTCGCGCGCGTCTTGTACGATGCTCGGAGAGACTTGTAATGTGCACGGGCATTGGCCAGCTCGCGCCGCTTCGCGTCCTCTACGGCAGGATCAACGTGACGGGCAACAACAACAGGTTCGCGTACATCGTTCTGCAAAGGATGTGTCGCAAACTCCTCCGTCGGGTACCTGGCACTGACGGCGAGATCTTCCTCGGCGCATTTCATTGGGTACGGGCCCTCAACCGGATACTGGCCGGTGGCAACGAGATTTTCCTCGGGGTATTCCATAGGATGTGCCTCCTCCGTCGGGTACGTCTCCTCTGTCGGATATTCGGCTGCGACGGCGCGTGCCTCCGTCGGGTATGCCTCCTCTGTCGGGTACGTCTCCTCCGTCGGGTATGTCTCCTCTGTCGGATATTCGGCTGCGACGGCGCGTGCCACCGTCGGGTATGCCTCCTCTGTCGGGTACGTCTCCTCCGTCGGGTACTCGACAGGATAGTCGACCGTAGCGCTCATGGTAATGTAATGTGTCACACTACTTTTGTTATGGGCTGGGGTTTAAAGATGTTCGCGGGTGACCACAATAGCGTCACGTCAGAGAAATTTGCCTCAAATGAGGTGGGAGAACCTATAGGCGATGTAAGGAACTTCGTCGGCGTCAACTACTTTGGGGGGAAGATGGAAATTAAATAAAAAACGAAGAAATGGAAAACAAAACGTTAACCAGGAAGGGACAGACCACTTTGGCATCGTCATGCACATGACCGTCCCATTTACACTGCAATACACTAATATCACATGAGGTAGCCTGCTTGACCTCCCACGACTCCTTCGTCATGTGCTCCAAAAGCATTCCAACAGCGTAACTGGATAGGCATACAACTGCCCACCATTCACAGACACACCAATGTCGTTGGAGTGCCAGTCTGTCTTCCAGGGCCTCTCCTATTATAACAGGTATGCTACTAGATACACCACAGCAGCCAGGTCGGCAACCAGGAACATAGTGTTACAAATTGGCGTCCAACTGTCGATGATGCAGTTGCAAGTGCACATCCTTTGCAGCTTTTCGCACGCCCTCTTTGAAAAGGGTTGACGGGACCACGGGTCCTGCAGCCGATCGTCCTTGCCCCAGCGGATGTATCTGCAGGTAGTTCATCATGGTGGTGAGAAACATGGCCGTTCCCTCCTCTTCACCGCCTGTGTAATGAAGATTCCTTAAGAGGCGGTCATCCATCATGGACCCACTCCGTAATAACGCAGAGCTCAATTCCTTGTAAGAAGGGGCCATACTGCCGTCGGGCAGAGAGGGACGCAAACCTTTCTCCTCCAACTTCTGTGTCCGCTGCAGTCGGCGCGCAATGCGGAGGTGTCGCTCGAATCGCTGCATATCCCTCTCAACCGAAAGAAATGATACGTCAGGAAACACGGTCAGCTCGTAATCAGTCGCTTGGGGATTATCACCAATCGCCAGAGCTTGTGTGGAGGACACTGACCCGGCTAGGTGACTCCGAAACGCTGCGGTACGACCGTATCCACTGTCCGGTCCCTCTATCGCGCGGCCCTTTCCAAGCAGATAACGCACCACTGTGGACTTGCTGACGCCCAACTTTGAGAATACCACACTGTTCGGCTGTGGCAGAGGATTCACCCCCCCGCACACAAAGTCCGACAGTGTATGGTAAAAGTAGCGTGAAAACAGAGCAAGGGGGATACCCAAGACAATGACTTGTGCAATCATAGACTGCCTTGCTGATGCGTCGGATTGCTTGCTGGCAAAATCGCATGGTGTCGTGCCCAGCAGATCCACCATGTAATTTACCAGCTCCTGCAGCGCCGGTGTTGCACGTGCGACTTGATGGGCAGGAAGGCCCTTGCTAAGTGTTTCAAGGGCAATGCTAATCGCACGTGCTCGCAAAGCAGTTTTGTAGCCACAAATATTCTCCCCTGACGTGTCGCCAGACGGAGTGTAGGCCCCGACGCACTCAACGCGCACAATTCCCAGGGCGACCAGTAGGCCGCTGCATGACGAGTAGAATCGCAACTTCCACGCCACAGCTTCGGCAGTATTCTTCTGCTGGATGACGTGCATGAAAGCAGCTGGGGCGGCAAGAGAAGGGATTGCCACTGGCACTTGGTTTTCGCTGAGGCAGTAAATCGTTTCCAAGAAAATGAGGAGGCGTGTCCACATCTTCTTGTACCGTAGGGACAAGAGCTGCAGCGCACGAATCACATCTGGATCGCCCCGCAGCACATCAGAAAGATACGCCATGTAAATTGTATGTATGCTCTGCAGTAGGTTGCCACTGACGCTAGAATCAATACAGGTCCCCGCCACACCCACCATCTCCACAGGCTCTGTGGTGTCGCCCGTATGGAATAAGTGCTTCGGCATGGGGATGTTCTTCGCCCGGGACAGTTCCTCCGCCTCCCTCGTGGCGCAATGGAGGGCCTCCACATACCCAGGCACTATCTGCATACCTGCCGAGGTGCAGCAGTACAATACAGCACCAGTATACAAAGAGAGTAGCAGAGTGCCGTGCTCTGCCGTACGAGATGACTCGGTGACACCAGTCGCAGCCGAAGAATTTGCCACAGCTGACGCGCTGCTGTGATTCTCAGCTTCGGCGCAAGAGGAAGAGTTGGGGTCGGCGAACTGACGAAGATGTGTCTTCAAGGGGAGGTAAACCTGTTCCACTGCCCGTTGGTCTGCTGTAGTGATGATACAGATATTGCCGCCGTTCTCAAGCCAACGAATCACCGGCTCAAAGCAAGGACTGGCGGAGATGGGGAGAAAGCGTCCCTGTGCCTTGTGTGGCGTGGATACAAGGGTTCCATCTAGGTCAGAGAGCAGCCAATATCCTTGCAGCATGGGCCGGCGCTGTACGTCCACGTTATAACCTATGCACCGCAGCTGTTAGTCAGTGTTTACGTTCAGGAAGTCACCTGGAGACGGCTAACCGGAAAATATGCCGAAGAGGCCGCGCTAACCTGAGGACTCTGGGAACATAGCGGCCGTAGTTTCATTACGCCCCATGATCGAAAAGGAACATCGCACAAGAGAAAGGAACGGAAACTAAAAGTGAGAGAGCTGTTGGAGGAGGGTGGGGAAGGGGAGTAGGATCGGCGGAAACTCCCCAGAGCACATCCACCGCATGCATTTACAAAAACAAAGCCGTACATTCCTTCTTTATACGAAACGGATGGATCAATGACAAACAATGCGTTTAGCGCCAGCGTAACCCCTCCCTCCAGTAGAACGAGAAGAATCCGTTCTACCTTTAGGATGGAGGAAATATAGGAGTTACCAGGTTTCACTTGTTCGCCTTGACCTCTTGAGCCACTGTTACTGGGGCTTGTCTCTTATGGAGAACCGACATTACACTCATTTTGTCCATCCGATGCGATATCATAGCAGTCGCCTCATCATTCGTGGCCGTCCTTTTCGGCTGTATATCCTCTCGCGATACCATGCTTGCCCACTGCAATCACATCCTGTATGGGTGTTTGGCCCACTTGAGGATCTAATCCAACGTACGCCCGCTCGCTCAAGCGTGCCAACGCGCCTTGCGCTCCCTGAGCTGTGATAAGGGCCTTTACCGAGCTCCTCACAAGTGCACTGGCATCCCGGGTGGCATGCCCCGGAGCTCCCTTTTCGGCCGCCAAGCTTTGAGCCTTTCTGGTAGCCAAAGCCTCCCGTAGTGGTTCGATCACGTACTCGAATGCCGTGCAATAGGTAGCAGGGATGCCATACTGCGGGGAGTCCTCGTCGTCTGCTGTTAGGGCTAGGAGCACCTCCGATGGGCTTACCACTGGTTTCAGATAGCCGTGGCTCTTATCGGGGAAGTGGCTCTCAAGGCTGTTCGGGCACGCCACAACGACAAAGCAGTCCACTGTGTCCACGAAGTTTGCCAACTTAAACTCATTAAGGTGGCCAATGTAGATGATGTACGCACGTTTGCCGTAGAGGCGGAGAAGTCTGTGAAGAAGCATAACGATTTCGTAGTAGCCCTCGATAGCAAGCGAGGCAACGAGAATGCCAATAGAAGTGCTGCCGCGGATGGTCTCAATGTTAAAGCAGCGCTGTCGCAGTCGGCGCTGCAGAACCCGCTCGGCAGAAGCGCAGCCAGAAGTATACAGCGAGGCAAAGCCGCCCTTCTGCAGCACGCGGTCCACCAACAGCGTTGCGGTCACCGCAGGGGCCACTTCTTCAGCCACCTCGCTTGTCAAGCCGAGCGTCTCACCGAGGGCCAATAATGCCGGAAGGATGGCGTCATCGCCTTGCCCTACGTCCATTGAAAAAAAAGCTCGATGGGTGTCCGCCATGTGTGCCAGATTGTACTGATGAATACCCAGCAGGTGGGAAATGTGCGGAGCGTTGTGAGGCCCGACAAAGAGAAAGTGCTGTAGCACCGGTGCCGTCACACGAGGGAAGCGTACACCATTGATGACCCAACACTGTCGCGCCGAAGCCAGCGTAGACGCACTGCACAGCTCCACCACCAAATCGTTGCACTCGCCTCCAGCACGGCCCTCGAACTCACACCAGTCAACGCTGTCGGTCACCTCACTGCTTGCGAACCTGCTGCTCCACATCGACTGGGCATTATGTAGCATACGCTTTGATTGATACGACCCCACAACCACCACACGTGGCTCAACAGATAGGTCTACGAACTCCCTTTGCCATGCTTGCCGGCGCGTGGTAAGCATGGCGAGAAGACGTGCAACAATGACGCACACAATCTCGGCCTCTGTTCCTTCGACCTGAGCATGAGGCGTTGCCAGGACAGCCTGAAAGTGAAAGGACGGTTGTACGTAAAATACTGGCAGTCTGGTTGACCGGCTCATGCAAGCATCACCGAAGTGAATAATACACTCGCATTCGTAGTGTCGGGCAGTGACTTCGTCCGGGCAGCAGCTTCCAAATGTGTTGTCCGCAAGGACAACAAAGCGCGTCGTTGTGGGGGCGTTCGGGTTCGTGGCCGGGGCGGAGGCCGAAGACGTCTTTCCCACTGGAGGTGCAGACGCGACGAAGCGGGTTTGCCCGCTTGTCGGCCTGTCCTCACAACCGCAAGGGTGGCCTAGGTTTGTTACGGCGTTCAGTTCTGCATCCAGTTTCGACTGCATTGCGGGAAACCGATCATCGGCCCGCAACAGGTCGTCCAGCGTACGCACTACCATCACCGAGTCCTCCAATAGGGAGTCGGGGAACTGAAGAGCGACACGCAGAAAGGGCTTCTCGCGAGAGAGGATGTAGTCCACTACGCTGCGTAAATCGTAGCGTTGCGTGACAGAGTCCTCCGCAATGGAGGAGACTGGACGCTTGCGGTGCACCGTCACAGCTGCCTGCACGGGATTATCATGGTACATGCTACAGGGTAGTGCTTCACGTCCAACTCTGACGGTTGCGAGCTTCACGCCCTCCCCGTTTGATAATAACGAAGACTCACAAGTGTGTACGGATGACCGAGTGAAACGAAGGATACATAACATTCAGAAAATAGCAAAATGAAACATGCATCTGTAGACAGCCACAATGCTGTTGTAGGCCCCTCCTCGGGGACAGGTGGCAGCGCGCTGCCAGGACAGTTGTCATAGATCAATTCGGCTGGACTGATTTGCCACCCATCCAGAGTGCTGCTCCATTTCAATGGCCGTATGTCTGTTAACCGATTTATCAGGCGAGAAAATTAAGCAAACCAACCCCTCCACCATTATTAGCATCCCTCACAGTTCATCCCGAACTTCTAGCACTGTACCGAACTGTAGTCCTGTGGAAGGTGGAATCCCTACTACAAGTCGTCCACGGGAAACCTCTGCGCGTACTTCTTTTTGCCTGTTCCAGAGCACGTGCGATTCATCCAAAGATGAAAGGTCGGTAGGCCGTCGAACGTAATCCCGCGGGATGCACCGGCGACAAGCTGCGGGCCACAACAATCTTCCTCATTATCGTCATGCACCGCGTGGAAGGTCCTGTCCGAGGCGTTGCTGAAACCAACTCCCGTAGGTGGCATTGTATAGTACGCAATGCGACCATCATTCCAGTCGTTCAATATCATCCGAGCCGTGCCTTCCTCATCAACAACGCTGCCCTTCACTAAGCGACCCCGCCGCAAACCCACGAGCCGGATAAAATCCATCACATCGCTCGTATCGAACGATCCAATGCCGTAAAACAAGGCGAGAGGGTGGATTCCGGAGGCATGAAGCGAGCGACGGGTTCGATCATTCTCGTCATCGTCGGAGGCTTCCGACTGGATGGTGGTACATCGCTGCAGGAGTCGCTGCACAGGCAAGAAAGGATTCAGTAGGTCGCTGACCTTCACTGCGTTGCGTAGTACAACATCACCGCTGTCTTCTCCAGGGCTTACCACACCAGGGCTATCCAGAACACGAATATCGGATCGCAGCTCCACTTCGGTGTTCCCTGTTGTGAAACCCGGCATGTTACCCACACCAACAACATTTCTTCGCTTCAGTGCGTTGATGATGGAACTTTTCCCGACGTTGGGGTATCCGATAACACCTACCACAATAGCCTTACGCTCCCCGGTGTCGTCGCTTCGAGCGAGCTCACGGAGTCGGCGGAACATGTCGTTGACGTAGGTCTGCCCGACCGAGCCTTTGGCGGTGGAGGAGAAGGGAATACACATGATGTGCTCCTGGTTCTCAAAGTAGTGGATCCATGCATCCACCACCTCCTTGGAGGGAAGCATATCTACCTTGTTCAGCACCACCACCAACTTTTTACGCTCTCCGTAAGTGGAACTAATATCTTGCTCCATCTTTAAAAGTCGGCAACCTAGCGGATCGCGTGCATCCAGCACCTGCAGTAGCACATCACAGCTCTCTACCACCCGGTGGAACGCCTTAATAAAACGCCGAAGCGAAAGGTCCGAACCGCGGCGATCGATGTCGTCCACCATACGGTCATCTTCCTCACCGCCACCGCCATAAAACGCTAATGGAGTCTCATAGTTGTGTACTTTCTCTGAAGTGCGCAGCGACAGTGTTGTCATGGCCCGCCGCTCATCGGCGATGCGTTGCTCCTCCGATACCTCCGGAGGCGTCATTACGTTCTCTTCTCTGCTTTGCAGGACCCGGTAGGCTAAACGATTGATAGAGGAAGTGCCAGAGCTTCCTTTCCCTAGTGCTGGGATACTGAGCACGCTTCGATTACGATTCTGTGCTGTGTTTGTAAGTTTCCGTGAAACTTCCTTTAAATTAGGCACACCAGGATCCTTCGTCAGCTTCTTCCGCTCCTGCACATTGGTACGGCCCCCGTGACGGCTTCCCCCACCGCCGCCTTTTCCGCTCTTCTTGGAATGACCGCCCATGTCTAACTAGAATAGTAGTTTGCGCTTGCTCGAAGCTCCTATATATTCCCCCACAGCATGAGAGAAAAGAAAAACGGAAACCATGAGCGCATACAGTTCTCTGGACATTTTCGTATCGGTAGATGCCGAATCACCAAATCAATGGCACTCACTGCGTGCCGCGCAAACCGGCCAATAGCGTAGGGCAGTCGAGAATAGAAAGGGTGGCTAGGAAACAAGCATTTATCAGTCACCATGCTCGTCAGATGTTTACCAGCGTTATGTACCAGCTCCTTAGAGTGCGTAATAGTAGTAATAGAGGTTAACAGGAAAAGCGCTGTCGCTTCGTGCATAAGATGTGATCACTGCTCTGTGGATAGTACTGCAGGCGTGCCCAAAGTGCTGGTGTGGAAGTAACCAGCGCCCTCAACAAGGTGCAAGCGCACATATAGCACATCGCTGCGGTAAACCAAACTAGCGGAGGCGTACTATGACTTCCCCCATCATGAGAACCTCTTCGTCCAGGTGTTGTGAATTGATAGTTCATTTCGCCTCTGCCAGATACACAAAAGCAGTCCTCAGCGCATTCCCTAGTTGCTGTTACGGTTGTATTTTCCTTCGCCTCTGCATCCTTCGTTTACTTTCTTTCCTGTTATCTGTCTGCCTCAACATGTGTGAAAAGGGTAAACACAACATCACTGCCACAACCCGTTCAAGATAAAGAAATCAGTGTAGATGGTGCAGTACAACAAGCCCACGTTTCCCCACATGCCTCATGTCTCACTCATCCCTGTCACCAGCCTACTTGCCCGCGGAAACTCATATACCGCACACAGAAGTACGGTGAGGATTGCTGTCGGCTTTGGTGGAAGGAGATGATTTACTTATCCGCAGTCGGGTCGGGGACGCTCTCCACCATTCGGGACATAATGGTGTTTAGCCGTCCCACAATGGAGCGAGGGTCCTCCAGTAGGCCAGCGGCAATAATAGCGTTGTCAAATATCTGCTCTGCCAACAGACCAGCCGTCTCCACCTCATCGCTGTTTGTGGACTGAGACAGGGTGTACATCTTGCGGATGAGGGGGTGCTGTGGGTTGAATTGGAGATTGTACTTGGGCGGGGGGCCAGTAACCTGCCCTGTCATGCGGTATAACTTTCGCATCTGGGCGGACTCATGGTCGGCCAGCACTGCAGGGCTGTCTCGAAGACGGTTCGTCGTCTTGACCACTCCCACACGACCGACAAGCCGCTTCGTGATGAAGTCACTAAGACCTTTGGCCTGCGCCTCGGTGAGCTGCTTCTGTACACTGACATCATCCGATTTGTCGCCCTCCAGCTTCTTTTTATGCTGCACGTATCCATCCAAGCTGGCATCAAACATCTCAATGTTCTGCAGCTTGTGCTTGGCATATGTGTCCAGGTGCTGAAGAACAAAGTCATCGATGGGCTCGGTGCAGATCAGCACCTCAAGGTCGTGCTCTTTGTACTGCTCGTAGTACGGGGACTGGAGTGCCATCTCTTTAGACGGAGTGTTGAGGAAGTAAATATGGCTCTGGTTGGGCTGCATACGGTCACGATACTCATCGAGCGAGACATATGGATAATCAATGTCCGACTTGGTGGTGCTGAACCGAAGAAGCTTGGCGATGTCCATTTTGTGCACCTGATCCGTGCAAACACCCTCTTTGAGAAATGCACCGTACTCTTGGATGAAACGTTCGTACTGCTGGCGGTCCCGCTTGCTCTCCTCCTCGAACCAGCGAATGATACGCTTGGTGAGAATAGTCGAGAGACGGCGCATCATGCTTCCGTCCTGCGTGTGTTCGCGGGAGACGTTGAGCGGGATGGACTCGCAGTCCACAGCACCCTTAATGAAGCGTAGCCAGTCAGGTAGCAAACCCTTTGCCTTTGACTGAATGAGCACGCGACGGGAGTATAGGTTGACACCGCTCTCCATGCGGCCGCCGCCAAACTTCTCCGTGTGTGACTGGGGCACATACAGGAGTGCTCGAACAGCCATGGGGGCATCAATAGAGTAGTGCAATCGTACCATGGGGCTGTCGTAGCTGCCTGAAATAAACTTGTAGAAGTCGATGTGCTCCTCGTTGGTTACATCGTTCTTGTCCTTCATCCAGAGAGCCTCCACCGTGTTGACCTTTCCACCGTTGAGCGTGATCTCATACGATACAAAGTTGCTGTACTTCTTCAGCACCCGCTCCACCACCTGCGGAGTGCAGAAGGACAGCTCCGTATCCTTGACGTCCAGGACAATTTTAGTGCCCTTGTCCACCCCCTCACACTCGGAGATCTTGAACGTCCCTGTGCCGTCCGACTCCCACAGATACCCTTTGCTGCCCTGCTTGGCGCTGCGGCTGTACACGCGCACATTCTTTGACACCATAAAGGACGCGTAAAACCCTACGCCGAACTGGCCGATAATCTTCTCCGCCGCCGACTGCCCGCTGCTCTGCAGCTCGTGGACAAAAGCCTTTGAGCCGGATCCGGCAATGGTACCAAGGTTCGCGGTTAGTTCCTCCTTGGTCATGCCGACGCCGGTATCACGAATGACAAAAGTGCTCTTACTCTGATTGCACGAGATGGCAATAGACGGGGCCTCGTCGTCTGGCTCGCGAGCGTACTCAGGATTGCTAAGTTCCAACAAATGACGCTTCTCAAGAGCATCGCTGGCATTCGAGACGAGCTCGCGAATAAACACCTCCTTATCACTGTACAGACTGCAGGCAACGATGTCAAGCAGCTGGCGGGTCTCTGTCTTGAAATCCATCTGTTCTGCATCGCCCACAACCTTCTCAGTAACAGTCGTGCCGGTGGGTTTCACCGTTGACCCAATGTCGTTTTCCTGCGCCGCATCCGGCACGGGGTCCACGATAATGTCTTCGTCAATATCTGCTGGTTTCTCTGTCGCAGCATTCTTGGCGGCCTCTGTCGAGGTCGTGGCACAAAACCTGCGACCACTGAAAGTAGCAGGTGACGCCAATGTACCCACGATGACGGACATGGCAAACCGGCTAGATGCACTGCTTCGTGCTAGTGCACGCTGAGCGAGCCTGCCGCTGACACGATGCATGGCGTGTGGAGTCGACTGGATAGAAAATACGCAGCAGCAAGCAAGGGATGAGCACCACTACGTTGCATGCACATGCAATCACAAGCACGTGATATGGGAAGCGCAAAGGTAAGCGAGGGGGAAAGAAAAGAGAGGACTGTGAATGGTATGGAGCCGTGCTATACGCATCGGAGAAGCAGGACCACCATGACGGCACGTCTTTCCAAAGCAACAACAGTAGCAACCAAGATATGTGGAAGATATCACCAAAAAAACATTGCACGATGGGACCTGATAAAGAATGACAGTCTCCCTAAAAAGCCGGTTCTCAAGGGTAGGGGGCCCCCTCCCATACACGGATCAAAGGGATCGCTCACTAGACGCCGCTGGCCTGGAAAACAAAGGGAACTGAAGCGGGGGCGGTATCGGCATAGTGGAGAGAGCATGGTCCTGCGCAGTTGGAGGGGTTGCTGCGGTTGTCGCCAAGGATGCGCCCGAAATGGTTACTAAAGGTTTGGACTCCCCAGGAAAGGGATGCAGGCTAGATCCGTCAAGGTGAGTCGCAACTACCCCACTGTCGGCAGGCGGGGCGGATGCGGGGAGTCTTTCCCCTGGGGTTGGAGTGTACGGCTGCAAGGTAGAGAACGGATTGCTACCCATCGCAGTCGGCACCGGACTGACAGCACTGGCAAGCACGTCAGCAGGGCTTACCTCAACGGCTCGCGATGGCAAACGTAGTGGTGAGGACACCACTTCCGGTGCAGGGCGGACCATCGCTTGGACATCAGCGTGAACCTCATCCTCGGGACGTTCTTTTGGGATGAAAAACGATGTCACAGCCGGTAAGGTGTTGGCACCACCATCGGCAGCGGTTGGGATAAGATGTAGAAGTCCTGAGGACACCCTTATTCCCATTCGAGCGCCCTTGTCCTCTCCCATCTCCAACAGCACTTCCTTCACGCTGTTCGTCTCCGAATCGTACACCAACAAGAGTAGCGTGTGTGGTACATCTGTTGCTGCCCCGGGGTAACGCTGCCTTCGCTCCAATGCCATCATCTGCAAGCGTTCCCAACTTTCCAGACGCAACGAAAAATCCTCGTCGCTCTTCAGTAACGAAATTTTCTGCTCCTCCGGAAGTTGCATTCCTAGAATATAATCCCGTCCCGCTTGTAGATCCGGGCAGTTGGAGGCAGGGCTGTTCTCCTGCAGGTCCGTTATGTGCCAGCAGCGCTGGACGCACTCATCTACCCTTACCCACTCAACACTACACCCTAATAGACCTCCGCCACCCCAATCTGCCGTAGGTGTGCAGTACACATCACGGAAACCCCGAATGAAAATATTATACAGGGTGAAGCAGACCTTCCTTCCCTCATACTTGGCTACACTCGACTTGAAGTAAGAGAGGACGGGGGTATACCCTGAACTAAGTGCCACGTGGTCGATACTCGTGATGATATCAAAGTACGGAGTAAAACCCGCCTGATGAGCTGGGCTGTGTGGAAGCAAACGTACCACCTGGAATCCTTCAATGTCTGCCAACGAGGCTGCACTGTTGGGAGGAAAATTCCTGCTGTGTTGCTGGCTGTGGTCCTGGCCCATCACAAGAACGTCCCCCCTAGTTGTTATGTTTAGGAATACGGATTGTATTTCTATCTCCACCTAGAGTCAGTCTGAAACGCAAATCGTGGTTTGCCCAGCAGCTTGCAAGGAAGAAAAGCAATATAGCACGTGCGAAGGCGCAGGTTCCTGTGTCCTTCGGGGATACTTATACAGCACTCACAGCAAGTGCACAGTACACGTACCACGGCACTGAACTCCGACTCAAGATGACTTTCAGTAGAGCAAAAATGCCACGCCACCAATAGTGGGCTGCTAGCAGGATACTTGCAAGAAATGGAAGAGGAAACGATAGCCAAAGGCCGATTAAAAGAGAGCTGTGATCCTGCTTGTTCAAGCGTTACACTCAGGGGCAGCTAAGCTATCCCTTTTAACGGAAAGGAAAAGATACGCTTCTCCACGAACAAATGGGCTGTTGCGTAGGGTTCAAATGAGAAAAATGCGAAGGGTACGAAGAAGATGAGATGGGTAGAGGCGAAAAATGCTCTCAAAACACGCTCGTTCACAGCTCGTCGCTTGCCGCTGTGCTTCAAACTCGTCATGCAGTAGGTATGCATCGCTTTAGTTGCTCGTGCTTGCGAACACCAAAATGAGAGTACATCGGCCTGCGTGTGGTCGTGGAGTCCAACAACAGCAAAGATGCTCGACACCTACGCACAGGCAAAACAAAAAACAACAATGATGAGGGGGTACGTGAATAGGGTGGGGCAGTTTCTTACCTGCCGGCTACGGTGCAGCACTGTATAGTTGTGTACGCCAACACGCACCGTGAGTGTATGACCGTACAGGGAAGTTCGCGTATGTGCATTCGCACAGCACCTTACCCCACGTCAGAAGGAAGAAAAGCACGCGGGCACAATGCGCGGCCATGTACTCGAGGAGAGAAAAGTGCAAGAACACAAAATTCCTGCAATGCGAAAGCACACACTCATCGCGGATGCACCTCACAAAACTAGCTGCCAATGAGACCCGGCTGCATGTTTTGCTGCTGTTGTCTTTAGCTTTTGGTACTTCTTTTATCATTGTGAAACTGCTTTATGGTTGTGACTTGTGGAGAGGACGTGGAAACTGGTGGAGGGGGGCTATCCCTGCGCATAGCGCCACCCGCGCCACAAGCACGCCACTTTCCCGTCGCACCAAGCATAACAGATTGCGGACCGGGGAGTTCTACACAGGCCCAACGGGTGGAGACGCTATCATGATCTCTGATATCATGAAGCCGCTCGGCATCATGGTATTGATAGCGACCAAGCCCGTAACCGTGCCCGCTTGATGGCGGAGGCGGTGTTGAATGGCGGGATGAAGATGTAAGGGAGGCGTCAGACACTGAAAAAGATTCTCGAAGTGGGGGTATCGCAAGAGGCTCTACCACTGTATGTGTTGTAGCTGCTAAACCGGTGTTACGCCCTCTTCTCGAGGCAGGTGAGCCGCTACTTATCGTTGACCTCGACGTCAAGCACGGCGACGGAGGACACACCTGCTGTTGAAGTGGTACCTGATTGGGTGCCTCACCCCAATGTAGAACCCTTGGAACGCCGTTTAGCCATCGCATCCACCACGGAGCATTTACCGGTGTAGCCATGGCTTGTGGTACTGCTGTGGCCAAAGTAACCAAGTGAGCAGCTGGCTTGCCTGTAGACGATTCCGTAAGAAGATCCTTTGGGGCAATCAATGAACTAAGAGGGCTGTCGAGGGACTTCTGTGGCAGGGCCTTCGGCAGCGTGGTTTCTCCCATCTTGACGTCCGTCTGCATCAAATCCCCTACAGACTCTAGAGGGGCACTATAAAACGGGGCCTCTGGTTGACTGTCTGAGCTATTCAAATGCCGACGCGTAAAGGTCGCAGTGCCACAGTCTAGATGTCTACGGCACAAGAAAAATATCTGTCAATACCTCCAACAATACCACGTGTCCAACACATATACACACACAGACACACCAAAACCAAAATCAATCAAAGAGAGAAAGAGGTGTACTCAGATGCTCACGTACTGCCTATCCTTCTGCAGCGCAAGGTATGATACACCGCTAAGAAAATAAGCACATATGCAAACCCCATAATGAAGAATCCAAAGGAAAAAAAGAAAAGAAAGAAAGGGCAAGATAACCACCAGACCCAATGCCCAACCGTAACAGTAGAACCGTTAATGAAAAGCATTTGGCACACACACAGGTATATAAAGACCGTGCCACCTAGGAATAGTCAGGTGCACTGAAAAGTCACCACACCCGAGGTAAAGAGCACTCCCAACGATCCATACCCTTTACACAAAACACGTGTGAATACTTAGCACCGCTCTCATCACACCGTCAGAGTTCCGCGTCTTACAAAAGCGACACTGTGCATCCCCCTCTACTTATTCGACGTACAGAGAAAGAGTTTACAGCCACAATGGAAATGAACCACAAAACGCCTTCCCATCCGGGGAAGAGGTTCTAGAGGAGCAGCTACGCATCCATACTGCGTCAGACACTGTACGAACATAATGTGAGTGTCAGATTGAACGCTCAATGTAAGGGAGGAGCAGAGAAAAAGAAGGTGGAAACAACGGGAGGTGCCCTTGCTGTGGGTGTCAAGTCATTCCACGTAGAAGAACGGAGCGCAAGAGTCACGTTTTCTCGCTAGTGAACGACGCTACCGACATCAACCACAACCTGCTTCTCTGCAAAGATGCGTACCCTTCAAGGTTCACCATGGAGCTCGTTATTCATCTTCACCGGACATTCACTTTGTTACTCTATGTACTGATGATCACTGAGCGTACGCCAATTGCTCGTCGATTCATGGTCCTAGCACAAGAGGATCCATGCCTAAACAGACTTGTGCGTAAACGGGTTAACATTGACATGTGCAGGGGGCACACAGACGTCTGCTGCTTCTCCCATCTCCGATATACCGCTAATCTTCCCAAATGGACGGAAGCGCACCACATCGTTACTGGCGTAGTACTTGAGGCACCGGAAGGTACTTTTGTCAGCCAGCTTGTGCTCAGCCATCAATGCCGAAATGCGGGCGATGGTGGCTAGTTCCTTCTCCACTGCTCTGGCACGAATATCCACAATGCGCTGTAGCTCCTGCTCTATCTTCGCATGGTAGCGTTCGTAAAGCTCAGAGAAGTCATTCGACTCTTCAGCAAGCTCGTTAATGTACCGCTCACGAAAGGTCTGCAGGGAGGCCGCCAGTTTCTCGTCGTAAACAGGGCAGTTGTCAACCCATTCGTTCAGCGCCTGCACTTCTTTGTTTTGTTTGGCGAACAGTCGATTGCGGATGAGGAGACGGACGGTCTTCGCTACGTCGTCCTTGCGGTCATTTTGCATCACCAGCTTCATCTTCGTCGAGCCATCCAGAGAAAAGTCCTCTCGCACAATGCGACTGCCTGAGCGCAGTTCCTTCACCATTTCATTCAGGCGCGACTTTGACCAGAGAGTGAAAAGCACCTCGGAGGGCTTCAGTTTCTGTAGCTTCACGCCACTCTCGTCATCACGGCCTCCGCTGCTATCACCAAAGGAGAAAGCTGGGGCTCCAGAGACTTGCACAGTGGATGAAACAGGAGCGCCAAACCCGAAGGAAGAAGGTGCCGTGCTGTTGACTGGAGCTGCGCCGAAGCCAAAGGCAGCACTTGCCACCGGCGGGGAGGGAAGAGTTGTGGCACTGGTACCAAAGCCAAAAGTAGCAGCATTGGGTGACGAAGTGGTGGTCTGCGCCGCGTTACAGAAACTCATCGAAGGGAGCTGATTTGTGGAACTTGTGTTCGACACCGTGGAAGCAAGCGTGCCGAACCCAAAGGATGCAGCTGTGCCACCTGCAGGTATGGTGAGCGTTGCGGACGTACCGCCCTCCGTGGGGCCAGTGAAGTCACCACGCCTCTGCAATAAATAAGCATTGATGTCCGACCCGCCATTCTTCACCACCCGTCGCCAGCACATGCCCTGCCCCTCGATTGGAAAGATGCGCTCCGGTGCGTTGTCCTCAATGTCACTGTGAGGCCAGTGCTGCTTGACAATGTATTCAGCAGGCGCTAACGTACACTGGCTAGCCTCGGCAATTACGAAGCAATCCACTGTCACGCCATCCAAGCCGTCCGGGTCAAGTAATAGATCTTCCTCGCGTAGCTGCATAAACCAGCGTGGGCTGCTGGGGGAACGGTTCTCCAGTACCTCCCGAAAGGTAGACCAGTCATACCTGACCTCGCCCACGCCTGGCTTGGCGAAGGAACGATGTCCAAGCTTCTCGGACAAGAGCGTATCGATTGTGATGGGGTTGGTCTCCGCTCTATCCAACAGCGGGTCGTTTTGCTCAATCCACTCTTCTGCAGCTCGTAAATCAATTTCCTTCTTGAGGGCACGGGTGGGCGCAGCGAGACGATGAGCATTCTTACCCTTTCCACTGGCGGAGGACGCCTTCTTCGTTTGTCGTGGGGGCATAGTAGTACAAAGGGCGCGGTGTAAGGAACCCTGTGGGGAGCTCTACCAACAGTAGAGACTCGCAACAAGACAAGCTGTACGAAACGTGGTGGAGCAAAGACGAGAGGATGGTCTCTAGACAGGGTGAGGAGGGTGAGAGGATGTAAGGGAACTGCCAACAGCGTTTTACAAGACGCCAGTAGATCGTGTGGCCCACTGGTAGTGAGATACAATCCCTTCACAGGAATAAACAATATAAAGCGGATAAAACGGATCGTGGTGTAAGCGAGGGGCCAAATGTGATTTACCCATGGCACATCCCTTTACACCGCTAATCAAGACCCGATCACATCCCGTTGATATAATTACAACCGGACGGGCGTTACTTCATGAACCAGTGAGTACACTGCATCCGATACAACGTCTCAAGCCTTTGCTGCCGTGTGCACCGCATACTTTCCAGGTCGTCGAGGTCCTCCATCAGCTCGGTGTACAGCGGGTACTTTGAGAAGTATTCCTGCGCAGTTGCCCGCATTAAATGCACAAGCAGGAGAACTACGCCCTGATCGTAGTTGCTCAGCATGCGCCCGCCCTCGATGCCATACTCAGAGCCAGGGAGATGGCCAAGGTCATTATCCTCAGGGATGGTGCCGGAGCCTCGCTTCGTGGTGGCCTGTAGAGTGGTGCCTGCACCACCACGGCCGCCGCTACCCACCTCACACAGGAAAATCCCTCCATTTGCGCCACCCTTGGGTGAGCAGGGGGTTGCGCCGTTGTGCCTGGACCGCAGTGCAGGTGCAGGTACGCGTGGCGATTCTTCACTGGCAAAGTTCACCACACGATGCATCGAGCGCCAGTACACCTTCATACGACGCCGAACAGGCAAATACTTGGCCCTCCACTTAAGGTAAACCCAAAGGAACATGAGAGTGCCTGTAGCAAAAACGGGCACCATGGCCATGATCTTAAAATTGAGATCGTTGCCCTCAAGAACCTCATCCATTCCACTGGTGGCACGACTGACCGCAAGCTCCTGGTACGACATTTGAATAAGAATGAGCCTCAGCAGGTCCCCGAACAAAAAACTGCGTACGGGATGCTTCACAGCCTGCCGGTAGTGCTCTACGATGAGATTGTATCCCTCTTCGTCCGCCACACCGTCCGTTAAGTGCACCAGAGAACGAGCTCGCATCTCATTAAGCTCTTTCTGTGGCCGGGCGGGGTAGTAGTCAGCATGGTAGTCACGAATAATGTCCGCCACAGACTCCACTTCGCGACTGAACGTCTTGCGGCGGTCTTCCACCCCTGGGCGAACATAAAGAAGGGCACCCCACATCTGCTGCGCGGGTAGCAGCACCCACCTCTGGAAAATCTGGCGGGTGGTCTCGAAAGTTTGCCGACCCAGCGCGATCACTTCCGAGGGTGTCTTTGTATAGAACCAAATGAACGGGGGAATAATAGTCACCGCGGCGACAGCCATACGCCGCCAGTGACGCGCTATCGGTGGAAGGTACACACGATTCACAAATCTTGTCAGATGGTCGATTAGATATCTGCTTGACTCAACAGCCAGCAACAGTGCGCTCAAGCCTTCCTCCAAGGAGGTCTGGTGAAGGTCTGGATTCTCGTTGATATGAGTGTTCGCTGATGCAAGCGACTGAAGCTGTTTTATGGCGTCAACAAACTCGGCCGCCCCACGGTCAGCGCGCTGTACGTCCATGCTACTCCAGAAGTCTTGATCTACTGAGAGTGTGTCCTTCGGCAGGCCGTGCGGTTTAATCAGAGTAGTAATGTATGCAGATGTTATCATGACGGCGGCACGTATTTCCTCAAGAGGCAGCGCTCTGGAGCGAAATGAGTCGTGCATCTCTGGGGCGCCCTCCCTACCCTCCATAGACAAGTGAGGGGAAAGGGTTGCACCTCCTGGCTGTGACACGGTTGTGGTAGCTGCCACCACCGCAGCGGCCACGTTCGGCGACGCCATCTCGCACGAGCGCTGCACAGACACCATTTGAGAATTCAGCCACTCTAATGCTCTGTATGCCGCGCCAAGGGAGCTCACGATCAGGCGAAGCAACGCCTTCAAAACGGCAACGTTCTCTATCGACGTGCTACGAACGATGTGATGCTGCGCTGCAAATCCAACTCGAAAAAGGCTACCCCAATACGACCGAGACGACAGAGCGAGGACTAGTGATGCTTCGCTAACGCGGCTCTGAGCCCATGTCCAAAAGGAGATGCTCCGGGTAACCTGGCCATGCACACCTAATAAACCACGCAGAACAAAGACCAATTGCTGGCGGATCCACACCAGTAAGTACAGCCAACCTTCCAGCTCCGATGCTGAGGAAGAACCCTTTAACCCACAGCGGAAGGACACCGAACCAGGCGACTCACCATCCATTGTGGGGTAAATTTGTCCATTCTCCTTCGGGTGCAGGGGACAGGTCTTAGCTGATGGAGCGGGGCTAGGAGGCCACCTAAGAGAAGCTATTCCATCACGATCACAGTCGTCTTGCGTTGCGCGTGTCGGTGGCGAGTCTGTTACGCCTGCAGCAAGCCGTGTGGTTTGCCGCGTACCTAGCTCCGGGCGGTCAGTAATGGAGGTGCCTTTGCAAGGAGATACTTCGTTTCCTCCATACTCTAGGCGGACGGAGGAGTGCTCCAGGACACACAGGGGATCCTCGATCAAGCCACCTTCAGGGGAAGCACCCCGTGCGCAGGAAAAAGCTGACCACACGGCAGA
>JAIZPF010000003.1:248844-272948 GCA_020509355.1 Blechomonas ayalai | reverse complement strand
GGGGCAAGGCGCGGTATCGCACTCGACGATGACACGTTAGCAAGGTAGCATGGATGCGCTTGGGAAGAATGGGGCCCGCCGGACGTCGAAAGAGTGCAGAAAAAGAGGGACGCATGGCAGGGAGAGCAACAGCTTCTGGTACACGTGCTACAGCGTAAACGAGGGAGAACAACAACGGAAATGATAATAAGAATAAGAGCAATTACCGTATGAGGAGCAGCATCATCTGGGCCAGATTGTCGCGGGGTCAATCACCTCCCCCCCCCGCTATCCCCCACACAAAAAAAGAAGCTTCCCCTTCTCTCTTCGTACACGCCGAAACAGTAGTCACCGTGCACGGAGGGCATGATCCATCGCCCTTCCTCTTGGTAGCAATGGGGCCAGCGGTGGCCATGTGGAATACAAACGTTTGTGAGAAATAAAGATTATACCAACACAGTAATTTATCTTAAGTACATGGGGGCACAGTAACAGAGCACAGGGACAAGGGCTGCAAATGTGGGTTTCACTGCGACTGCTGCTCCTTCGTTATCACCTGCGCACCACTCTCCCTGTAGTCTCCTCACCCCCACTCCCACCCAAGGGAGGTAGAAATATTAGAAGCAATCACTAAGAAATGACAGCTAAACCGATCGTAACATCCACAATAACCTAGTGCTCTATCACACTCATTACGTATAATGTACCACATGAAGCAGGCAAGAAAAAAGTCACATGCACTGCCTGATACAAATGCCATGCGACTATACGTTTTCACGTTTGTGGCAGCGTTCTTCTCGTTTCGCTAAGTGGTATCATTATTGGCTTTATCAGCTTGGGAGGGGGGTTATCTTATCTGTAACTATCGTGAGAGGCCCCTTCATCAGCGCCAGAGGACGCATGGTAGACTTGGTCGTAGGCAATGCAACCAACATTAAGTGGATTGCTAGTAGGACACCCAGAGCTCCCTATTCATCCCTGGAATCGCTAGTAGAGCTGTGCCATGCATGGCTTCAGCGAGGTTTCTGCTGAGACGGATGGGGATCTTTGTACCGGCGGTGTACTTCTCCACAGGGGAGTGGGCATACAGCTGGAGATAAACGTGCCTGCTGTACAGCAGGAGTAGTCGTTGTGGTGAATTCCGGCAGTTGCTCACATACTTATTCAGGGCGACAAGATCGAAAGACAGAGCGGAGGGAGGGCCACCCAGTGACTGCTTTTGCATAGCTGCAGCCCCTTTTCATCCTGCAGGGCACCCTGGTGAAGTAAAGGCGAATGGTACATCCTCTGAATTGTAATGGGAGTATAAACCACCACCAATTATTATTGCGGTACCGGGGGAGAACTATGTTGCAAGGCAGTCTGTGGAGGCATTGGAAAGTGGACTGATGTAAATGCAACTTGCACGTCATCCCGCCTATCTAGCCATGACTGTTGCCCATCCCGCTACGCCCTATCCGGGCATTATCGAAGGTGACTGGGACAGCCCTCTGCTAGCGTGGCAATGCACAGACACCTCAAGCATTCATCAGCAACCCCACCATGATGCCAACTGGGCATGCAACGTGATCGACGCTAAAGTGGGTATGAACGGGGATTTAAACGTTAAAGCAAGGTTATTTTCCCTGCACTCAGCATGCGCACAAATAAAGGCTGCATCAATTAAGGCAGGTAAGCGATTCCCCCCCCCCCACACACACGCAATCGCCACCCATCTAGTACACTCCAAAGGTTTTGCCCCACGCCACCGCGTTGCTATAACGCTCGAGTTTCCTTCTGGGGTGAAGTGCGCAGACGCGAGCCAGGGGGAGGGTCCACAGAGTGGGGTAGGCAGCCCCACAATTTGGTCACAGCTCTTCCCTGACCCGCTGCAGGCTACAACCACGCGCCCCGCCACTCCATCTTCCCCAAGGTAGTGTGGATGATAGGGTCACGTGGCTTCCGCAGTGCGAAGTGTACGAGGTATCAAAGCCCCATCTCTAGGTGAGCAGCATCCCCCGGGCTCAAAAGGATGAAAGATCAACCGCATGCTGCACGCCTACTGTGGAGCAGATCGTTGGCACGGTGTACGTTTTCCCTTGTCACGGCTCTTTTTTTAACCGTGTAGCAGGTGCTAGCACCTACGCCCCACTGGGTGGGACCTCAGAAAGCGCCACGCAGTCTCAATGATCACGTCCAGTGTCTCATACTTTGGCTTCCATCCCAGAGTGGCCATGGCTTTCTGGCTGTTAGCCACGGTGTAACACTGATCACCAGGGCGGCGTGGTACTTCCTTCACGGGGATGGGGTGCCCGGTAACACGACGGGCCGTTTCGATGACTTCACGTACGGAATATCCCTTTCCTGCTCCTAAGTTGAAGGCCTCAAAAAACGTGTTCCTGTTATCGCTCGCCAACGTCGAAAGGTACTCTAGCGCAAGGACGTGCGCATCAGCGAGGTCATTGACATGGACATAGTCGCGCACACATGTTCCATCCGGAGTGGGGTAGTCTGTACCAAAGATGCGGACGTATTCTGGCACTGGCGCTCGATTTAGTTGTTCGGCGGTGTAATGTTTGTTTATGATCTTAGCCAGAGGCACTCGAAGAACAGTAGGAATCAGATTAGACGCCGTGTCCTGAGCCTCACCCAGGTCACCATCTGGATCGGCACCAGCAGCATTGAAGTAGCGCAGCGCGACGCACTTCACGCCATACGCTGCTGCACAGCCTTCCAGAATCTGTTCACCCATGAGCTTTGTCTGACCATAGGCGGATTCAGGCTGCAGGTCTGCATTCACGTCAATCAGCTCCATTTTCGTGCTAAGATCACCATTCGGCGGTTCTGTACGTCTTTGCGTAGTACAAAAGATGGCGGCGCTGCTTGAAAAGATGATCTTGTCACAGGAGTTGCGTCGCATAACTTGTAGCAGACGAATGGTGGAGATCAGATTGTTATCGTAGTAGATAAGTGGGTCAACCTTACTCTCACCTACAGACTTCATCGCACACAGATGCATCACCGCTTCAATAGGTGCGTGCTTCTTGAACACCGAGTCAAGAAAGTGCTCGTCACGAACGTCACCTACCTCCAGAGCTGCGCTGCGCCGGAGTGCTGTCGATGCGTTGGCATCTGAGATGATCTGGGCAGTATCCTTCTCGCAGGCAATATCGACGCTGAGAACTCTCCCGTGAGTCGCTACCAGCGAATCGACTACAATTACCTCATGGGACGTGTGACGCAGCAACAGGCGAACCAAATGAGACCCAATGTATCCCGCCCCTCCGGTAATCAAGATCTTCATACTTGATGGAGTGCCTATTGGTAAGGAGCTACGCGCCAGCCCAACAGCAACAGCTACGTACCACGAGCGCGCACCCTCCACGATGTTAGCTGAATCTCAGCACGATCAAACCTTCACTGAAAGAGGCGGCTTGACCTGTCACGTTCAGATCAATGAAATGGCGATAAACATGATGAAACAGAGCAGCTATAGTGTCATACAGCAGAATAATCGTAAAGGAGGTGAAATTGCACTCCAAGTCAGTCGAGTGCCCTTAATGTTGTACACCACCCGCTTCCCGCCTCGCAAGGTCACTTGCCTATCTACTCTGCAATGCAATTCACGTCTCCCTCACCAAAAAAAAAACAAAAAAACACCAGCAGTATCGTCATCATGCACTGACCCATCGCCTCCCCCCCCCCTCCCTTGCTGCAGCACAGAAAACGAACGAGAATAGGGGGGCCCCCAGAGAAGCACAAATGTGGGATACGACACCTGCAACGGTCTCTCCCCCCTCCTGCTCCGCTCCAAGAACCTCAGCCCTACCCATATCATCCATCTCACAGTCACCCTCGAAGAATTCTGTTGTTAAAGAACATCAGTTTCTATTACGTGACGGACTAGCCACACCCTCCGTGCCACAATAGGCGATATCAATTTGTTGCGGTAAACGTAGACACAGAAAGAAGCTTACCTCGCCATGCGGAATCAAGCCTTATCCGTCGTATAGAAGCACATTAGCAGAGCGCAACAACAACAACGCGGCACTTCTGTCATGGGCTCAAGGGCTTTCGGCAGGTACAGGAAACTCTGTCGCCTCCTCCCTCCATCTGCACAACATAGGGATACGTATTCCACTGCGTCAGGTGCCAGAGGTATCGGCAGTCGTAGTGCCGCCCTATCTCATTAGCTAGCCTCACCGTTGGAGGAAGTCAGGAAAAGCAGCGGATGGGAAGATGTAATCCGAGACCAATTCGTTCATCAGACTGTATAGTACAACTCATGGTCGCCTACCATTAGTGGACCGGCGGGATGTCGAAGAAATAAGAGTTGGGATACACCGGCAGTGGCTGTCTATCCGTTCGCTCCCCTTCGTCGGCTTCACCACTAGGCACCCGGCACATGCCCTCGACGTTCACACAAATGGGTACTATCGTCCGTGACGGAGAAGTTGGCTCAGCCAACCAAATACCCTTCACCTTGGGTGAGCAAGTCTCGCTCTCTGTCACTCGTAGCTCCACCACGTGCTGAGTTCGACTCGCACCCACATAGGAACTGTCAACCCAACTTGTCGGAACTATGCCAACGCTGGTCTTGGCGATGGCTGCCACAGCTGCCGAAAAGTAGGTCAGCCCTTCCCCTGAGAGTGGACCAAAGCAAAGGACAGCATCAGGATTCGGGATCGTCGTGCCACCGCGCTCATCAGCAAGGTGGTACTTTGAGTTGTACAACCGTATCAACACCACGGCGTCTTTCGCGGGATTGGGCTCACCTCTTTGTCCGGCCAAGTGCCACATATCCCCAAGAACATTAGAGTCTGCTGTGCGAACAGCACTACCATCGGTCCCAATAGCATACACCTGATTCCGTCGTGCCTCCTCGAGTTCCTCAGAGAACAGTAGGACGCGTAGCTGTCGATGCTGGTGAACAGCTCTTACGCCCTCCACCATCTCTCCCAGCGCCGACATAAAAACATCAACGTGTATAGCAACAACACCAAGCACATAGACGTAGTACGGTACGTCGTCCTGAAGGGGGGGCGTGTGTGCTATCCGGCGAACAAAGTCCACCAAGCACGCTGCGTAGGACGCTGCCACAGATGTAATTGGCCGTCTTCCACCAGGGGTCGCAGAATTAGAGCGTACTAAAGGCTGGATGACGCGGTCAGCTTCTTCCTTTGCATGCTGCCATAGACTGCACTCCTTCCGATGGCCGCCGGTCTTCCAAGCCAGCTGTTGATGCTGTTTGGAGCAATAGAGAGCAGCCTTGCAACCACCGCACACGCGCAACTTCTCACGACCGCGTCCACACCAACTGCATGTCCACTTCCTAGTCGGTCCCGCAACAGGAGCTACGCCGGCCTTCAGGGTGTAGCCTGCCTTGCCATGATCCGAACCCGGAAGCGCCTCGATGTGATCGCTGAGATAACGCAGAACAGCCTCACTCGCCAAATACATCTCCTCTGTTGGTGCGAGCAGTTTTATCTGCGCATGTGGTTTGCTGAGTGGATTAGCTTTAGCGGTCGTACCGGGGGGTAGTCGATGGACAACGCGAGGAAACACAAGGCCGCTGCACGACCCCGCGCAAAGTGGTTTGGAGGGAAACAAGTCCCTTGGGACAGCGGCGATAAGTCGGTCCAAGTCGTCGAAGGGAACCCCTTCGACTGGGGCCAGCTGCAGCAATACCTCGCCGTCCTCATGCAGCCAGTCTTCGTACACAGCGTCAACTGCCGACATGTTATTGAGTTGCCGCAGCAGGTAGTGCAGCTCACCCCGATCATTTAGGAGATGCAGTTCCGCGCCAAAAGGCTGTGGTTCTAGCGGACCAGGATCATGGTTATCAAAGTCGATGGGCTGCTTAGGAAGTATTGGCCTCTGAACCAGTAGAACGTGTTGCTGGAGCGGGGGAACCTTCTCTGAATCATTCTCCATATGAGACTGTCCCGACTCTCGTGTTTCTGGCAACGGGACGGAAAACGAGGAAAAGTGACCTGCTTTCTGCTTCCACCGTCGGCGCGCTGCATCGTTCTCTGCCTGGATCCTTGCCAGTCCTGAAAGACTACTCGGGCTAGTAGTGTCCACTGATTGGTGCACATCCGTATCATCCATCTCTGCACGTTCAACGAAGAGTGTCGTCCAAAGCAATGGGTTCAGACAAGACAGACACCGCAGCATTCTCTCATTTCCTTTCTGAGAAGGAATCGATGTATCCTTGTATGCAGCTACCCTGCTCCCACTGCTCAGCAACCACGCCACAGCACGACGAACTACCTCCGCAACGTCAGAAGCCACAAGCATAGGCTGTCGCTCGCAGGCATTACCGTCGTGCACCGCACCGTCACGGATTAAAACGCTGTCAATCTCCTCGACATGCCCACTACGCGGCACCTGCGCCACCGTGCGCTGGCGAAAGGAGGCCCAGGAGGCGTCAGAAAACAGGCCGAGGGCGTCGTGGGTCGTGCCGTCCACTACACCTGTCACGACGAATGTTCTGGGGTGCAACCCATCAGGAATATTCGTAAACAGGGATTCAACCACCCCCACGTCCTCGTGACGCAGAAAGACACCATCACAACTGTACCCCAATTCGCTGAAAAGCAAGTGCCACTCAGCAGCGCCACCCTCCGACCCAAAGAGTAACATAAAGACGGGGGCATACGTGGCGTTGCGTTTCGTATCCGTGCACCACTGCCGTACTGGCACTACCACCCAGTACCACGTCGTGTAGGTGCTTGTGAGGGAGTTCTTTAGTGCTGCAACAGTGCTGCACGGAGCGCCACCACGCAGAAAACGTTCTGCCACAGACATTCTACGTACACGATGTTCTTCGAATGCCTGACGGAAACAAAACAAAAAAAAGGATGTGTCTAAAGGCTCAGTGTATAATTGCACTCCGATGCGTCATAAGCGCAGAGCACTACACTGAAAAGGTCGACTGGTGGCCCTTCTCTCACAGAACACAAATGAAAAGAAAAAACGAGAAGGTGAACGCCCATAGGATAACAGATTAGCACAGTGCCTCGCATCGTCCACCACAGAGCTCCAAACGTACGTCTGTAAGGGTGAATTTCTTTCCGGATCAGCCACATATGTCCCACAAACTTTGAGTGCTGACACAATTAACTATTAGTACAAAAGCTTGGCGGCATCAGTTCGATTGCTGACCAAACGATAACAACTGAAATGGCCAACTCGATTGGTGTAATAAACAAATACCCAAAACAAAGGGGGGCAAGTCAAGGCCATATACCAAATGAAATATATATATATATATATAACATCGCCTCGAGTACTCCATTCCTTTGCCGCCGCCACCGATAGGATGTAACCGGTAGGGGACCTCCAGATACCACCCTCCTCCATCACAGATACAAATGTTCCATTTATAGTTCAGCAAGTACGACCATGGCAATTTATTCAGCGTGAATATCAAACATATACGCGTGGGATGCACCAACATACAGCGGAGACGGCAATGGTTCAAATTAATTGACATGTTGCGTACAAGCACTTCAGTTATTACATCGTATGGGGCAGAGTGGGTTGTGCCGAAAGAACATTATGGCGGTACTTACAGCTATTATTAGCCACTCAAAGTTACATGGCCGTCTCGTCCGTCATCACTCTCGTCGGGACGGCCTTTTTCGGCCCGCATGCAGATGACATCCGCCTTGCACGACTCGGTCGTGAAGGTCATTTACACCCTCCAGTACGATAATTGCCTCCTAGTTCGATCCACGCATGCCGACTACAAGATACTCGGCCGCAATAGCTTGAGTATGGAGCTTGCTTCCAATCTCGGCAACCGACACTCCATCTCGTTGCTTCGCACAGTGAAGTCATCCAACTTGCTGCTAATATTAGCAAAAGAGAATGGGTGCCATGACTGGGCACCGTCTTTCTACTGATGCACTGTCAGAAGGACATGCATCACAGGTACGGCTCTTTCGTTGAGGTATTTCATTCTCATTCCGCCCCCTCCCCTCTCAGCTTGCCAGATTGATATCCAGAAGTCTGCTTTGGGCTATCGTACTCCCCCTGTAACCCACCTACAAGCTCATTTCTGGCAACACATACCCGCTCCATGTCCAGAAGTACTGGACTACCCATCACCGCCGTGGAAAAGCTGAAAGCACTTGTGCTGCAGTTCCGTCTGTTCCCAGCTGCAACAGAACTATCGCTAACAGGCTCTTGTAGTTTGCCGTGGCCGTGAAACGTTAATGCAAACTAGAGTAACAGGTATTCATCCCATACCACTTCCAACCATGAGCAATAATGAAGGAGCGAACCGCTTGGTACACACCATGCCGCGCTGCTCGGCCGCAGGACATCGAATGCTACCAGACACCAAAGTACACCTAGAGAACGGTCAACTGCCGCCGGCGCTATCAAAGTGAAACCAAACACCGCAGGAAAAGCATGGCCATGTTGTGAAAAACCTCGCCCTAAGAATGTAACTGAAACAAAGAGAATGGAGGACGTGGGAGATCAGCAACTAAGGGCCGTCACCGCTCCTTCGTGCAAACAGGAAATACGCTATTCATCAACACATGCGTAAATATCTACCTCTTCCCCCTGTTCCAGGGCACATGACACTTGTCCTCTTGAGAGCAAAGGGCCAGAACACCAGAGCAATATGGTAGCCCCACTGCATGACATCCCTGCGAACCAAACCATTCCATCGCACCCGTGGTCCAAGGTGATCCCCCTCCCTCATAAAAAACAACAACATCAACAGATACACTTATTTACTCATGTCACCACTTCGGCATGGCTCATGACTGCATTCTCACTTGACATGCATCTTGACTGGAAAATAAAAGAAATGGTTCCGCCAGTAAAGCCTGCTAAACGGATATTGAGACGGGGCAAATCCCTATCAGAGGGTTCATAATTACGGTGAGGTCGAGGAACGATGCACGTGCAACACCTTTTTACTGTCGTCTGCAATTTACTCCCGTGGCCATTCGCAACACACAGTGCTGAAACGAACTTGGTAGCTGCACGACCACACAGACAGACACCAGCACAGCACTAGTGCCCCAAGAATGTGTGTGGCTACTGCTGTGAGCACTGCCCTGCCGCACTGTTGCCGGAATGGCTGCTCAGGAAATCCATCAGTGCAGCATCCTTCTTGGCCACCTTCAGGCATTCCTCGGCTGTCTTAGGGACATGGTGGCCGCCTGCCACGCTGGCGTACGTAGCATGCACCTCATCTGCCGTAAGTCCGAGATCCGTGGCCATTGAAATGGCTGCCTCCAGTTGCGTGGAAAGGACGTCCAGATAATGCCGCTTCTGCATATACGCATCTGACTCTGGGCTTTCCTCTTCCTCGTCATCAATGCTCTCGTACTCGTCGTCGTCGTCACCTGCAGCACTACCCTTCTTGCTACCATGCTCAGCTGCATGAGAGGCACGAGCCCCTTCCACTCGTACCGCCTCATTGTATGCCGCCTCCGTCGCAGGGAGGTCCGTCTCCAGCACCTCGCCTGTCCCTAAGTCAGCGTACGTGATGTGGGCGGTACCCGTCTGAGCAAAGCACTGCTTGCCCCGCTGTTTGGCTAGCTCCGCCGTATAGTCAGGGAAGGCCTCTGCGAAGCCCTGCTCCCACTGTTCATCGCCCTTTGTTTTTTTGGCCAGTCGCATAATGTTATCTGCATCGATGCCATCTATTTGAAGCAACGCGACGTGGCCCAAAGATGCGTCCGTCGTGCTCACGACGATGGAGTTCTCATCATCCTTCCAGGCAATGAAAGTAAACGGAGAAGTGTGTGCTGGCATGTTGGAAATAACACTAACACCCGTGGTTTGTATGAGGCGGTGTGGTCGCTCTGACGGTGAGAAGGTGGAGAGGGCGGAGCCAACGAACGCAAAGGATAAAGACAGCGAAAGACCAAGAAGGAAGGGAGCGGCGGGTGCGGGTAGCAATCAACGAGGGGGCTATTGCCCAATACACAGGCATATGTTTTTCGCATGCGTCCAGTGTAATCGATTTCTACTGCCGCGAGGAAGTGAAGCCTCAGGTGCAAACCATCACCCACAGTGCGCAACAGGGGACTCACCAGACACGCTCAGTGAGGTGAGAGAAAAGCGGCCCCGACGTTTCCAGTTGCCCACATCGTCCCACTGTACGATGAGACTGCAGCAGACAGGCGACAGGTTGCCCCAACTCTCCACAGTCACATGCCTTTCGGTTCTACTATACGCAGGAAAGAGTCGTGGGCAGAGGGCGGGGGAGGGGAACTAATGAAAGCACTATTGGGGCGCTAAAAACCGCCCGGAATAGTGTGGCACCGCACACTGTTCACACGACACTCGGGGGAGGCTCGTAACGGAATAAGCAAGTTGGGTTCAGATGGGCCGATAGTATGCTGTCCAAGGTAGGTAGCGACACCATCACTACTGTCCCCCTCAGACACGTCTGCTACGACTGCCAATGTGATGAGCCCATTGTGCTGCCCCTGAGGAGGCAGTGAAACGTTGGGGGTACATGTAGCACGGGTACCTAGCACGCTTTGGCAGCTAGTCAGTTCAAGCATGTGCTCATTAGCATACAGGGTGTTGTGTAGATAGACGTGCTCACTAGGCCATAGGAATGGGGCGGACACCACGAGAGGGCTCGGCGCCGCAAACACACCCGCGTTTCCAGTGCAACCCTCATCAGTCAGCACAGTATGAAGGCCGATACCGCCAATGAGGCAACGGAGTGGCGCCGTTTCGGAAGGATTGAGTACCGCTACCGATGTTACGTCCGTTATTTCCGCATCCAGCATGGGGATGGAAGAGCTCCACTGACCCACGATGTATCGCACCACAAACCACTCGCCGCTCTCGAACACGACGGCGGAGCGACCGTGCTCGCTTTGCTGTGCTAAATAGGTGCTCTCATTCTCCACGATGCTAATAGTGCGGGGTGTATCACCGTCGGTTACACGCACCTGAATCGCTCGCACGTCACGGAGGGTTGCCGCCTGTCGACCCACGCAGGGCACATGCCAAGCTATATCCACAACGAGAGCTACAAGGGAGTTAGCTGCCGCCTTCGCTAGCATCTCGCGCACTCCCTCCCCTATATTCCGCACATGCCATCCGACCAATTGCACCGCATAGCCAGCTGGCACTTGAAACAGCAAGGAATGAGCTCCCATCCACACACATTCCGGGGTGTCCCCAGCTTTGGCAGTGGTCCATTCAGCCACCACGGTGCCGTCTATGCAGCCATCAGAAGACCACAGCGAGAGCAGACACCGATCCTGGAGGTCGTCCTCATCCACAGGGGCTAAGAACCGCATTGTGGGGAGACGGTGTGTGCATGATAGCTGGCACCAAGAGCCCCTTAAGCTGTGGTGCACAGAAATTCCGTTGAGGTGAAAACTGGCCCCAGCGCCTGGAACAAAGGCTGTCCAGGCCGGCAAAGAGGCCACCGTCAGCCTTGGCTCAAAGGAAGGGTATGCTGTTTGCAGGGTGGCCCAGAGAGCGCTATCCGCCGAGAGAAACCGTTCGTGCTGGCCTTTCCCCCTCTCCTCGCATGTCCACCCTGGAGCAAACAGCGCTACGGACAAACCCGAGTTAACCGCCACTTCTTGAGCCACAGAAGTGTTGTTACCACCACCATTCTGCATTCCGCGTCCCCACACGTCTACACCCACGAACACATCCCGTCGTCGTTCTGCAGCCTCTTGGCGCGACAACTCCACGTCTGCGCTTCGCCAGAAATAGTTTGTAAATATGCCATCGCATACGCGAAAGAAGGACACGTTTCGAGACGTCAGGGCGTTCTGGTAGCGCAGTGCGCCGTCTATGGTAACAGCGTCATACCAAATCAGAACGCGGTGTGAGGCGGAGTGCTGCAGTTTTTTACGCAGCATCTGACAAAATACAACGAGTCGTTGTGCCAAAGCCGCCTCTACGCCTTCCTCAATGTTGAGAAGATACCCGTCGAACCCGTAGGCTTCGCATAATCGCACCAAACGCACCACAACAGCTGCCATGTGCGCTGCATCTGTTAACAACTGACGGAGCTCACCTCTGTCATTGCCTCTCTCAATGATAACAGTACCTAAAACAGGTACCCCATGCCGGTGGCCCACTTCAATCCAACCCCGCGGGGGAAGGCTGACGCGATGGTGGGAGAAGTACACGAAATAGTCCATCATCTGCCAGTACCGTACTGTGTAGGCCTGTCCCAGTACTGATGTATCCTGCGTCGCGAAGAACGGATAGTCGCTGGCTAAGTAGCCCCCACGCATGTCATGACACACCAACAGTTTCGGCCGGATGCTGTCCAGGGAGGCATCCGGCAGTAGACGCGGACGAAGCGGCGCAGTAGGGGCACACCCTGCTGGCGGTGTCCAGCGCAGAAGATCGCGGAAGCAGGTTAAGGGGCGGCCCTGGTGCATCTCCCACTCCTTGCGAAGGGCGGTGCCCCGTTGCAGTAATTCCAGCTCCGCCAACAGTTCAGCTGGCATCTTCTCCCTCATACAGAGCACCTCCGCCGAATCCGTCACATCCTTTGCTTGCCCACCGTATGGAACGATGCAGCGACCGCCTCGGTACATTACACCAGGGACTATGGACATCCCCACCGGCGCTCGCACAACTGAGCAGTGCCCAGCTTCCTGGATTGTGGCGGGCTCAACATTGTACTTACAGATGAGTGATTTTGGTACCCAGAGTACTGTATCATCTTCCCCCGCTTGCACACAGAGCACAGAGTACCTGGAGTAGCAGGTCTTCTCATTACCTTCCGCATTGCAGTAAAAAGCCTTCTCGTGCTCGTACTCCTCCGTGAGGAGGCATTTCCCAAAGCAGCTGCTGGCCCCTGCACCATCGGTATAACAGATAGAATACAGCACCTGGCCTCCTTCTTCGCCAACGGGAAGAGGTCGGAACGTCGATGGAAGTGGTGGCCGCAAGAAGCGTAGTAGCGGAGATGCGTCAACACTTACAGACTCGTGAGTCACACTGTCAACCGGCAGTGAAGTCTGCTCAACGTTGTCTGCAACGGACGGCATGCGTAGAGCCGATGCCATCCTCTCTACATTCGCTTTTGTTGCAGCAAGTGCGCCTGCTACTTGCTGAAGAACCCCGAGACTAGCTAGATTGTCACTCAGTAGCCATCGCTGCCCGCTACCATTATGGTGCGGTACCAGGCGAAATCCGGCCATGCGAAGAATTTCCGCAACACCAAACCGTTCAATGGGTCTGAGGCATTTATTGTAGGTTGTAGTATCTGTCGAAACAGAACGGTACTTGACGTCCACTGGGTGCTTTGTGATGTTGTTCAGTACTCGTAGCAACAGGTCCAGGCCCTGCAGCGTTACCTCACAGCCCAGAGCATTTGTGCCGTCCGCCATGAGCTCGTTACTCTCCAGCATTGCCATGACTACCATCAAGTCATCCTCTTCGTCTGCGGACAAGGAATCCCTGGGGGAAAGAAGCCCACGGCACTCAGGGACGGCAGCAGATGTTGCCGGTGCACGCACAGGCTGGACCGTCCCTCCTGTCGTCGTCGCGTTTCCAGAAAGACGTTCCAGCATGGGTCGAACCAACTGTCCCATCGGGGTGCCAAGTAGAAAAGGTATCATTTCACGAACATCCGCTGGGATGTCACGGGCAAGTAGAAATAGTGATGCCGCCGAGGTAAAGTTATTACAGTTGTTGCCAAGCAAGTTGTAACCGTTCGGCCCAAAGCGGCTGCTTCCCTGCTGTTGTGTCCAGGCAATGAATTCAGCTTCCGTTTTGTTAGTCGTGCCCAACTGCTCCCGACGATAAGGTGCTCCAAACCGTGTTGTGCCAGGACGCTCACTCGTAATACCTACACCTCCATCAAAATAGAATTCGCGACCATACACAACGATGCTGGTGTGCCAGATGCCCTCGACCTGCTGTCCAATCAGCATCATACTCATATTTCGAGCCATACCACCGGTCATATCGTAGCGATACAGATATACTGGTTCTGACATGGTGCTAACACCAACAAGAACTTAGGGGCGCTGACGTGTCCGAAGACGTCCTGATATCAATATATCGTTCTCCAATATCCTACCTTTCCTTTTTTTATGTATCGGTTAACAACAAAAACCGCCTAGCAAGGCATTCGAAAAGGAAGATAGTGATAGACACATCATGTCAATCCAGCAAGGGGAGGCTCGCCGTTACGGCTACGTACCAAATAGGAAATACAACAACCGTGATGAGAGAGGGACGCGCGACCTTTCCTCGTCGCCGTGTAAGAGGGTACAGCTGAAGGACTGAAAGACAGCGCCTTCTTTTCCTCCCCCGCCAGTCCTGTCAGTGAAAGGTTCAAAAGAGCGCCGTTCATCATTGTACCATGGTGTTCCACAGACTCACCGCCGACGCTGCTACAGCTCTCTACCATGCTGATGATGTGGAGAGCATGTCTACCGCGTCTTGTGCGCATCCAGGGCCTGCAGACAAGCACTCGGACACCTCTTCGCCTTGGCTTTATCAGACAGGGGGTCCGGAACATCCAGTAAGGAGAGTACTTTATCCAAGTTATCGCGTAACTCCCTCTCAAAGCGCTCCACTTCAGGAGAGCAATGAACACCCTCGGCTTCCTCTTCTTGGCGTCTGCGGACTCGAGCCCGGCCACCTTCACCAAGCCAACAAGGTTGCATGCCCTCCGACTTACCCAACCCTCCGGCAGTATGAGATGACGATTTCAACTTTTGGTCGCTACATACAGTGCCGAGGTTTTCTGTAGGTGCCCCGTCCTCCACATGTGCACACCCACACACGGGGCAATCGCCCTCGGTAGAAACCATTGTCTCCGCTGACTGCAGGCACGTCGAGCAACACGGAAAATGACAGCACTGCGTGAGAATCTCGTCGTACGCTCCAAGACCACAGAGGACGCAGATGTGGTCGTTTTGCTCATCGGTAATGCTAGTAACCGTCGAGATCATCCCTCGGCGAACCGGGAACGCACGCTGGGCCATTGCGGCGGCTCTCTGGAGAGCATACGAGTCCACCCCCTTGACACCGCGTGGCTGTCCGCGCGGTGCGTTAACTGGCGCTCCAGCTTCTTTTCCGAGGGTGACTGTACCAGCAAGCAGCTGCCGCTCCGCCTCTTGAAGGCGCTTGTTCTCTTCCTGCTGCTTGAGGTCAGCGTTACGGAAGGTGTCATCCGCCAATTGGCGCTTGGAGACCGTCACAACAATACGGTCATACGTATGCAGCGACTCTTCAGGCTGTAAGACTTGCTCGCTTGTATGCTGTGCTCCCTCCACACTGGGGGAAGTCACTTGCGTTGTGGGTGGCAGTCGAGTTACCTCCAGTTTGTACTTCCTGAGATTAATCTGATGCTCGCAGACCACCCGCTTCAGCAGCTCCTCAACAGGGATTGTATCACCAGGAAATCCAATGGTCAGATACCGACCGGAGGCAGCTGGGTGCGAACCCAGCAGTCGATACTGCACAATACCCTCCGTTTCCATCCGACCAGCGGAGTGCCACTGAAGGCAAGCGAGCGGACAGAAGGTTACAGACAAACTACTCTAGGCACCAGTACTTGCGGCTAGTCAAAACTACTGCCACATCCTGTACAACCGCAGAAGCACCCATTCGAAAACGAATGCACGACGCTCGATAGAAGGAAGGCAGATGAGGGACGGCGAATGGACGACGATTGTGCAGACAAGGATACGCAAAAAAATAAATATGGTTGAAGACGTCATGCTTGCAAAGACGCGGATACATGAATTCAGCAAACTCGCAACTGAGGGAGGTTACCAACAGCTGCAGGACAGTATTGCTACCATAGTGTCTCATAGACCAAAGGGATGAAGCTTTACCGTTATTTCCGGTGCAGCGTGCTGCAGGTACGTATTTACATGCGGATTTCTCATGAGCTGTCATCAGGGACATTGACATCCTCCCATGCAACCTGAGAGAGATAAACTGTTGGCAATTGCAAGCGAAAGAAAGTGAGGGAGGCACACATGAAACACAGGGGGGCAGAGCTCGTCCCTTAGTCGCATATTTTCACCTTCCATTCTCCTATGGGTGCCGCCGAAACGGTAGTAATAATACCGCCACCCTGGCTTGCTCCCGTTGCGGGGTTGCGCTGGCGGGCGCCCGCCTTGTACACCGTGCAGCCATCATCGTCGACGTAGTACGTAGCTGCTTCCTGGTGGGCTCTTCGTTTGTCCTTCAGTTGCTTCACTGCCTCATCTGGGGACATGTTGGACAGCCCGAGCGCTGTCAATGGATTCACGCCGTCAAATTGATTTTTTGGTTTGGTCGTTCGATGGACCGCACTTGGACCAGCAGCGGTCGGTTTGCTGGCCTCTGAATTAAGACGAGTGCCACGTCGCTGGATCTCAAGCTGTTGCATCGTGTCACGGGCCTTCAGACTAGTCCAGTCTACAGAGCGTTGAAAATATGTGCGGTCAGTGGGGTATTCATCCTCCTCTGGCGGAACGAAATCCTTGTGCATGACGCTCATATCACGGAACACCGTCTGGCAGCCTGTGAACACTGCGCGAAAGGCGTTACGTCGGCGCTCGTTCGCTTCATGGAGAATCCAAACGCGTGCCTTCCGCTTTGCCAAGTCGGTGAGTACAAGGCCGTAGTTCTTCAGCATCACCCGAGCCTCCTCAGTGCGCACAACCTTCGTGTACTCTGAGGAATACGTGGGGTCAGGCTTCTCTGGATTCTGTGCATAGATTTCCTGGCAAATGCTACGGAAGAGCTCCCGCTGCTCCCCCGTGGCTCCCATATTGTACCAGTACTCGACGTGCTGACGACATTCGGTGACAATCATACTATGGTAGGCCTCGTTCATGAGGTGCCAATGGATAGAGGGCTTGTCTGGTTTTGGTTGAATCATCTTGCGGCGTGTGTTCATCGTGCTACCTGTTGTATGTACGGCAGATCAAAGTAGAATGGTCTCTATCACGTAACGTGGTCCTGTATTTGTCGCCTGTCTCTCTCTCTGTGTGTGTGTATCCTACGGGCGTATGCCAGCAAGTAACAACGTGACGATGATAGATGTCGTGTTCTGTGATCCTTGCACAAAATGAGTCATGGCAAATGGACCAAATTTCCATTACAGGTGAAGCTAAGAAAAGCGCGTAAACCCAGACACATGCCCCCCTCACAGATAAACTGCGAATGGGCCAGAAAAAGGATTCCCACCCCACGCCACATGACGCTCACGATGAAGAGAGAAGATTCACAGGCGCCTCCCACAACTCTTAATGAGTTCAACTGTAGACCCACGAACACAACGGCAAAAACAGAAAATCATGAATCCCTCTGCTCCGCACTTCAAAGAGAAAAAAAGGCACATTTGGAGACTGTGGGGGATATCATAGGATCCTGGATAAAAGTTGAGTCACAATGGGCCTACTTCGCCATCGTAGACAGCACGTCCCACTCACTCTTCCTCTGAGCCACATGCATCATCTGCTCAAGAGACGGTGACTGGACTGCCGACGCCAGAGATGCCTGCACTACGGAACTACTGTTCACACTCACCAGTCCACGAAACGTCTTCGTCCAGATGTCATGCACTGTCATATTGCACGTGAGTAAGTCCACACTTCGCGTCTCTGAAGTTTGGCGGTCGTACATCCACAAGCTGAAGGCTCCGTTCACCGACAGACGGGTCCTGTGGCCACGACCCTCCCGACATCCGATGATCGTACCGGATGTCTCCCGGTAAGGCCTAAAGGCTGGTGCGTCAGGTGAAACACTGACCCCAACCAGATGTGCGAGGGGAACAGCGTCGACGATGCTTACCGCACTGCAGTGCATTCCCCAGGAGAGGTATGGCACCAGTGCACTGCCAGACGAGAGGCGATCGGCAGGCAGCAGACGGATGGAGAAGAAACGTTGCCGTGGGCGGCGGCCCGGCTGGTACAGCACAAAGTACGAGCCCTCTCGGCAGAGGCTAATGTAATCCAATAGAAGCTTTGCCATGTGGTACTCGACCAGTGAGGGAAAGCGGGACGTGAGAATGCCCCGTTGCTGCAAGAGCAGCAACACAACCGGATGACTGGGATGGCGAGCCCAGTAAAAGGATGAGACACATGCGCTGCGAAGAACGTCCTGGGGCACCACTGCATTGCAATCCAAGTCTTTCATTACACCTGATAATGTACCGCCGCCCTGCATGTCCTCTATTTCTGTTTCCGACATCGCATTGGTGAAGGCCTCGGTTCCCTCTGTGACGGATGAAGTGGCCGCCGCGGAGACATTTGACGATTCATACGGGTTGACATGCAAATATTGACGCGGACTGTGTACCATACCAAAGGAAACACTATGGCGCTTGGCTTCAAGCTGTCTGCGTCCTTCATTACCGCCTAAAGACAAAGACCGTCGCTCTTGCCAAGATTTCAGCTGTCGTGAGCCATCCATCTCTCGGTTGCCCAAGTGGTCGCTTGTGTAGTAGCATGTAAGTGGGACATGACTGGTACTCACCTCACGATCTACGGTGTCGCTGCTTAAGGTCGTGGAATGGATCCGCCAGTCACCATAGGTGGGGGAGGGTGAGGTGGTTTGGGCACGCTCAAGGATATCAAAGGTAGAGGAAGTTGTCGTGGTGCGCAATTTCCTGCTCCGGCTGCTGTTCCATTGATGCTTGCTGCCCGTAGAGGGATCACCTCGGTCGCCTGGCTTCCATGGGTGCCGCGACCTTGGAGAGCTACAGCTACATGGCCGGAGACGTGGTACAAATGCGCGATTCACGTCTCCGCCATCGTATTGCATGGCCTATGAAACGGGCAATGAGTTACGTGTGGCGGTGTATGTGCGAGATACACAACCGCTGGGTAGTCAAAGCCGTCGCCTCCATGTGGCAGAAATAAAATAAATTAAAAAAAGAGACACAAGAGGATAGACCAGCTCTTACATTACCAGAAGTTGCACTGTAGAAGGATAACGGCATTTACAACTTCCTTGCATTTCAATAAACGCAACGCAACAGGCAAAGAGACGTGCGTCCAGTGTGGGGCACTACACAGGTATAACAAATTAGATAAATAGCAGCACACTTTATGATATTAAGATGTGAAGGCCATCAATAGCTAGCTTATTCAGTTCGACATGGCCGCCATAACGTGCTCGACGGCATCCCCGCAACAATCACAGTAGAGGGCTGTTGCAATTCTTCACGTAGCGACGCACAAGTTCCACAACCGTTCTCTGAACTTCGCTGGTGTGTAGTTCCCACTCCCCACTTGACCAACCATCATCGTCAGTAGCAGCTGATCTGTCTGCCCCAAGCAGGCACCCGGCTCTAATCCGGCACATGAGAGTATTCTGAATCTCCTCTACCATGCGTTCAGCACTCGCTTCGTCATCTACACACAGAGCACTGCAGCGCGCATACCAACGCACCCACCAGTCTGGCATAGACGAAGGGTAATAAGTGTCAGGAAGCCAGTCGGGTAAGTAGTGCCGCTCGATGTAGCGCAGCCGAGCGCGTCGTGCGGTGGCTCTCAACGCGCCACACGCACTAGTACGAGTTGCTGAGCGTGTTTCGCTGTGCGCAGACTCGATATCGCCCATCTTCTCACAGAATGGGTCTACCCTCCTGGCAGGCGACGCCGCGTTACCCATACTGTTTAAGGGAGAACTCTTGTGGTGGGCACCTACCTCGGCGCCAGTCCTGCGACGGAGCAATGATGCATCCCTGCCACGCCGCTTGAGAGCATCGTACGTGTCAAGTATTCGGTCCGTCAATGTGCGGCGGCAGTCCGCATAGCCACGTCGCCGTTCTGGTTTCGAGGTCTTTCGCTTACAACATCCTTCGCTTCCTGGGCTTCGGCTGTTCTTTCTGTCCTCCATGGGGGGAGACGGGTCCCACCCCCAGCCCCCCTCTCGCCGAGGAGAGGGGGGTCTCAACGACATCGAGAGGTCACACGAGGAAGTAGAATAACTAGGGCTCTCCTCCACAGAGTTGTAGTCATCTAGGAGATACCCTACCGTGTGTACGACACCCATCAGATCATCCTTTTGAGTAAGAGGCTTGCCGAGGTTGGCATTGAGGCTGTGCCACCATCCTGTGTAGGGGACGTCGTCCATAGGAGGGCGTACTCCTTTGGGCATTTCGCAACCCTCAACGGTGCTACGGCCGAAGTCAATGATTTGTAGCGGAAAGTCGCTCATCGAGCCACCTTGGCACACCTCCAGGGACCAACAGAAGTTCTCTGGTTTCACACTGCGATGAACTATACCCAAAGAGTGGATGGCCCGGACTGTTCGCAGCATTTCAAGTGCGACATAACACACCTCGTTTTCATGAAGCCAGTATTTCCCGGTGAAATCGAACAAATCAGGGCCACAAAGTTCCATTCCCACAGCCACCGTTGGCAGCGCGATAGACGGCCGCCTGTTGTGCCTGTGTGATACAGAAGACCCAGAGGTGGATGCGGAGCGTGCTCGCTTGCGTGTCGATGGACGGCCTCCCCTGTGCCGAACGCAGGCGTCCACGAGATGCTGTGTCTGCTCGACTTCCCTGTCACTCAGCCGCCACGCAAAAAACAAGCGGGGGCATGGCAAAGAGGAGGCTCGCAACGAATTAAAGCTGGATTGCACATGGCGGAGGACGTAGGACTCTCGGCCACAGTGCGAGTGGCGAACACGCTGTAGCTTTACAGCAACCCACACCCACTCGCCCTTGTCGCTCCACCTCCGAGCACCGCCTGCGTGAGTCTCTTCCCCATACCCATCACAGTTTTCCCCCTCATTGGCATACGAATCAGCAGCTGCGGTAAATTGGCAGTGGTATGCACGGCTATCCGCATCTGCACGGCTGGTCATATGGGGCCTCAAGTATCTTCCTCTGCCCCCTGCGGAGTCCCCGTCGGGACCCCCTAACGGGGGTGCGCATCGTGCAAGGAAGACCTGTCCGTTGTTGCCCTTTCCCAGGCGGCGCTCAAGAGTAAACGGGAGCCTGCACTTGCCATCACACGTCTCTTTTCCGTGCTGCGCACTGGCAGAGGGTGGCGACAGAGTTCGCTGCGAGGTCAAAAATGGAAGACGGAACCCCTCGGCAGAGGTGAGAGACAATGAGCGCGACGATATGATGGTAGAAGGCGATGGATCCGCTAAAGTCATGCATGCCGGTGAGGAACCGCGGGAGGAGCTCAACTCAGAGGAGCGGGGTGAGCGGTACCGGTCCTGATTTCCATCGGCCGCTGTTCCGCAACTTGGTTCACCCACATTAGTCAACGTACTGTTGCTGTCTTGCCAGGTAGTGCAAGCAGTATGATGTACTCGGCGCCTTGGGTTCATCGCTACTGCTACGTTGCATGTACCTCCTTGTGAAAACGTCGCCACGTGTTACAGGAAAAAAAAGGAAATAAGCAGCATCATTACTGCAGCCAGCACTCATCGTTTAGCAACACACTTACCTATCGTCACACCTGGCAGTGCCACTCCGTCGGCTCGCGTGGCAAACGCTAGCGACATCCCCAGATGGGGATGCCCTTCCCCTGCTTTCCTATTCGCTCCTTACCAACTGAACATGAAAACTGACGTCATCGATCACTTCTGAGATGTCAGCGGCAAACTATACATGGCGGAGGGCAGCAGAAGCCAACGGCTTGGCAAAACCACCAAGGAAAGCAAAGAGCGAGCCTGAGCTACGCCACAGCGTTCCATGAACTCCCTAACATACTCCCACCGTAAGAAACAACACCGACAAAATGATGAGTGACCACCCAACTATATACAGCCTTTAATGGGGCCTCACTCGTCCAGAAGCGCACGTGTGTATTTCATCATCCAAACAGTAGCCCTCCCGTAACAACAGGGAATGTGCCACACGCGCCCACCCACTCAACCACTCACAAAGTAAAAAGAAGAGCGCCCTACCACCACTGTCCACCACCTCGCACGTATCACGCCCGTCCGTATGGCAGATTCACATCCGCCGCGTCCTCGAGCACACCACTCATGATCTGCAGCACAGCTGCCGCCGGGGCTTTCTTCTTTAGCTCATTGTTGCGTAAGGCTATCATGTCTACAGCAGCAGGGACAATGAAGTTATCTAGCATGTCGCAAACAGCGTTTTCCTTATCGAGATCATTCTCGGGCTCGCGGAGGGCGGGGAGCACCACCTGACGGGCTGACTCAGCTGCGATTGCTTGAGAGAGAGCTGTTTCCTCGGCAGCGGAGGCATACATATCCTGAAGAAAGCAATCGATAGTAGCATCGGTTGCCTGAACATAAAGCGCATACTGTACCTCTTCCCGCTCGCGCTGCACCCTCTCCATCTCGCGTCGACGTATTTCATCTGCCTCGCGCGCTTTCCGCACGGCCTCTGCCTCCAGGCGGAGCGACTGGAGACGAAGAATATCCTTCTGCCGGACGAGCTCCTGAAAGAGATAGCCCAGTGTGTCGCTGATGATATCCCCCTGGGCGACATCCAGCACACTCTGCACCATGAGCTGCTGTTGTTTCGCCATTTCCTCGAGTTCCTTTGCGCACATGAGGCTCCGATGGGCATACTTGGCATTGGAGGCAGCCTGTAGCTCCGCTATCAGCCCACGGCAGCGCTCCTTGCCCTCAAAGAAGTCGTTCTGTACCGCACGGCCACGTAGCAACCGCTGCAAAAGAAGGCAGGCCTCTTCCTGGACCTCATCCGCCTCACCTTCCAGCTCCAGCTCAGGGGTATCGGGCCTCTGCAGCTTCGGCGTTGCCCGGTACAAATCAAGCACACGCACAGCTGCCGTTTCGTCTCCGGGATGCCCGTGTATTTTGTTGTGTGCGTATTCCAGGGCATCCACAATCCGCTGTGCCTCACGGCGCTGATAAAGCGTTGGCAGTCGCTGAATAGCCTCATTTTCTACGACTGCAAACTTCTCATCGTCGACCGCTTCCACCGGCGGCGCCCGTAACGCCTCCACTAGCTCTACGCCTTCTCGCTCCGTTAGCAAGGCAGGGCGGACGTCATAGTTCTCAGCCGATCTCTGAACGTCCATCATCGTGCCTGTGGCAGTATGCCTCACGATGGGCGGGGTGGCGTCTTTGCCGTACTTGGAGTACATCTCCACCAGATCAACCTTCTTTTCGCGGCTCGTGGCAAGATTCGCGCCTGCCGGTGTGCTCAACGCATGAGACTTCGTCGTTGCAAGCTTTGTATCTAATGTTCGACGACTCGCAGCCATCCGCTTCGTGTCGGATTTCTCTAACTTACCTCGTAAGGTAGACATCTTTTGCTTTTTCATCTGCTGCAGCCGACGCAGGTTGAATTCCTCTCGCTCCGACTCACGCTCAAGGAGCACAGTTTGGAATCTATCAAGTCTACGTTCCTGTAGCTTCGCCGCATGTTCTTCACGCTCCTTCCACTCTTCCTCCTCGAGGTCGTGCAAGATGGCGTAGCGTTTCTCAACGGAGGCGGCATCGTCGCCAGTGGGAAGGCTGGCCTCCACCTGACGGCGTCGCCGCAGGCGTTGGATCAGCTCCACTTCCTCCTTGCCTGCTGGAAGACCCTTTTGCCATGTGAGGCCCTGCAGTTTCAAAATTTCCGGTTCGGGAGCTCCATCAGGTATGAAGTAGTCAGGTGTGAAAGGATCGGTCTGCGCCTCGTTTTCACGGAAGCGTGTCTGGGCGGCAGCATCGCGCCTTGTGAGGTCACCACCATCAACGGTGTCGCCTACATTTGCGTTATACGCAGGACGTAGACTACCTTCACTAACCTGGGTCTTCCTCTCTTGGCTCTTTCCCAAGCTTGGCAGATGATGTGGACGTGACTGGCGGTTCCGTCGGAAGCCTCGCATCGAGGACGAGCTCCCATTGGCTGCACGTCTGTCCTTCGGATCAACCTCGAACATGTTCGACGGGAGGGACAGCGATGGGCATGATGCGGTGAAAGGGATATGCGTTTGGTCGCCCGTGCCGCCAGCAATAGCGCCTTCAGGTTCTACGGGACGCCGGAAAAACTTAAATCGATCTCTGCCAGCCAACTCCGTAACGTAGCCCGCCCCTCCCCGCACGGTGGTGTCATGTTGCCTGAGCATGGCAGCTAACGATATACCGTAAGCGCCAGGGATTACTTTTTCACGTCCTCGCCTGCAGTGGCAAATGAAAGAAGCCACACGTACTATCAAAAAAACGCTTCAAAAGGGTTTCCCCGCAGTCCAAAGGAAGGGTTTGTCTCTTGG
>JAIZPF010000003.1:234924-246805 GCA_020509355.1 Blechomonas ayalai | reverse complement strand
GATGTAGTCGGAGCGGCCGTGAATCCATCATCTACACCTTCCATGTTCTCCGCATTAACCCCCATATCCATCTGGTCAACGGCAGCGGTAGAGCTGCCGGCGTCTGCATCCCCCCTATGATGCTCCTGATCGCCCACGTTGGAATGGCTCAGCAGTGATTCCGTTAGAATATCGTCCTCCTGCGCATCGGTCGTAGGGGTACCGTAAAAATCGCTCTCACAGGCATCCTCAAGCGCCAGCGTGTCGTCCAGTGCCGCGGTCAAAAAGGGTGTTGATGGGGACGCGCCTGGGGCCCCGCTTACGTCCTCCAGCAACTCCTCTACAGTGGGTGGGGCGATCCCACGCGAGGAATGCGGGAGAGAATGGGGGGCTGTCCCAGGATTTTTCGAAGTGGTAACATATTTTAGGCGCAGTTTGCCTAGCAGCTCGTCAGGGCCCAGCGAGCCTCCCTTGAGAGTACTTGCATGTCGTGCTGAAGGCACATACCTATCCAAAGGAGGGAAAGGTCTACTACGCTGGCAACAAAGACGACGCCACATGCATACGATTGTTCTTGTATAGATCAGGCACGCCTTCTAAAGTATAGAAGAGTACAGATTTGAGGGTGTGGGGCCGGGGTGAAGACCTGCGCTCGCTGCACTTTGTGATCGTATGGAGTGGAGCCTCTATCGTAAGTAGAAGCAAATCAGTCAAAGGTAAGACAGGGGCAGGTACAAACAAGTAAAGGAGAGAAAGGGGATGACAAACGCCGCCTCAACCGGTACAGTAGAGCGTTTAGGAGTCCCACTTTTCACAATGGCAAAGGGAGTTCGAAAAGGAAAATTAAAATGCGTTTCCCCGTGACGTAGTTGCGCCCAGCCAGGCAGTGTATAAGGCGCCCCAAAGAACAGTGCGAGAGTTGGTGGAGCATCCCAAACCATGCGCAACTGAGGATACGGAATAATGATAAACAGCCTGAAATGTAAAGGGCAGGCTTGACCCCCCTGCCCACTTCTGTGAATAACAGAATAACGGTACAGGGTAAAGTACAAAAGGATAGCCCTTTCTTAATCCACATGTCAACGGACGTACGTAGACGAAAACATTGATGAAGGTGTGAAATCTTTGCACCATTTCATGCTTTCCGCAATCAATACAGCAGACTACCACTTACCACCTTCCCAGTGGCATCGCGTCCACACCCTCCACGATAGCACCCCATTATGTCCAAAAGGGCAAACTGCAGCTGAGATCGCACTTCACGCTCGCTTCCCTCTGGTGGGGCGGGGACGTCGCCGGAAGCAAAAAGCAGTCGATGAAGCACCTCCTCCTCTCCCTGGCCCTCGCCAGGTATCCGGGGGGCACTTGCCACACTGTTTGAGCTGGCTGTATGGGAGGATGCTGAGTAGATCGGTGCACCACCTGCAACGGCGCAGGCAGAGCTGTGGTTCAACGACGAGCTCCTGCGACAGCTTGAGACCAGTGAAGGCAGTTGCAGAGTATCGGTTGCATCACCAATGTCGTCATGCTCAGTGTGGGTAGCTGAATGTTCCCACAGTAACTGTTGAGGATGACTGTCTCCACAATCATCACAGGTGTATTGAGTGACTCCAAAGGAAGAGCACGCGGGAGGGTAGATGGGTGCATCGTGGTCAGTGATAGAGCCGTTCAAACTTCGCGAGGCCGGCTCGGAGAAGTCGGTAACGGAAGGAAGTGAGGAACAAGAATGCGTCGGCGATCGTGGAGGGGGTTCCAGGATGCAGGGTGCCGCTGCAGTCTTCCGCGGGACACGGCAGTGATACTTCTTCCATACAGATCTCCATCGCTGCAATGCATCAGGTGTTGGCAGCTCGCCAGAAATCAGGTAGCGGTCAATTTCCTCACAGAACTGCAGATGATGGAAGACATTGTCGTGCACGATGGATTGATCACCGCATACGGAGCACGACGAAGTTTCCTGATCCTCATTGTCATCACCTTGCGCATCGTCAATAGATGGCAAACGCGCCTGCTGAGGAAATGGCTGGGATACATCCGGTAAGGACTCACACGTTCGAGAGTCAGCAAAAGCATCCGCGACGCAGTCTTGAGCAAGCGTGAGTGCGTTGTGTGAGCGGGAAGAGCTGGTCAGCAGCCCTATCAAGGGCACACGCAAGGGATCAGCCCTACCTAATGAAAATCGCTCCGTCGCCAACCGTGAGTTCTCAACTGGCTGGAATCCAGCAATAGAGTCCTCAAAAATGACCGTGCTGGGCGTGCAGGCAATCGCCGAAATAGAGGTCTTGTCCCGCACCTGTGTTACTTCTTGCACAGAAGTGTTTGCTACTGAAGCATGTGGGTAGAGTGGGCGGGGGAAACTGACAAAGTGGAGAGGGTCCTCCCGCTTACATGCTGAGGGTACAGCTCGTTGGCATAGGTCAGTAACCACAAACGCCATGGCTGACCGTGAGCGGTCCTGTAAGCTCTGTCGATTGGCCCTTTCGCTTACCTCAACAGCCTGACGTTGTAGACGTTCCCGCTCGGCAAGCAGCACATGCAACTCCACCAAGGCGACAATGTCAGCAGCCCTACGTGCTGCCTTGTTTCCCTTCCAGTCCTCACCATGGATGACAAGCTGCGCGTAGCGGCTGTCATGAGGATGATAACAATAAGCACGGGGTATTTGGGCTGCAGACAGTGGGACGGGGGAGTAGTATCGAGATGGAGTGACCACCATCGTATGGAAGGATCCCTGTGACTGACTGGATGGGGTATCGTGGGACCTTTCCCTCTGCTTCCTAATAGCGTGGTATTGAGCGCTCCATACGGTATTCACCTGAGATCCTGACTGGATGTGGTCTTCCCCACCAGTGATGCTGCCGTTGGATGTTGCAAGGGCAGTACAGTTACAGGGTCGTGATACTCCCCTCCTCTCCGTTGATCCAATACATAAACTTGGTGGTGACGCGACACCCCCAGGAGACGACAAGGACCTCAATGTGGACGGTGTGGTGGGTGTTGACGCCACCACTCTTGGCATTCGATGCCGTCGCTCCACTTCAGTATGGGAACAGTCCACTACGGACCTTTTGCTACCATGACAAATGCCGTACTGATCACTAGGCTGGGCATAGGAGGAGAATGGTATCACAGAAGCACGCGTCGAACGGGCCTGTGCATTCGGCATATGTTGCGCTCCTTCTTTGTAGTGTCTGTTGCTTCAATCGCCCAGGAGATGCTTCTAATTGCTCCCCCCACCTCTTAAAAAAGAAAAACAGGGCAAAAGGTGCGGCAAGTATTGGCGGGATATGCACGAAAATCAAAATCTGGTGATGACCGGGTGGCGGGTAGACACGAGACCGCCCAGCGGCACATTCACACAGAACAACACACATACAAAAGACATTCAAGCAATTCAACTCAAACCTCAAAAAAAAAGGATACATGAGCAACAGTTACTCCGGACATTCAATACATGGCAGTAAACGTCCACAATCAGCAAAAGGGGCACTCCAGGATGAACAGCGCGAGCACAAAGTAACCACCCCAGTCCTCCTTGGCCATACAGTTCAATCCCCTTCCAGTGACTCCGTTTACACCAAACATCAACAAAAAGCAAACGGGTGGAAAAAATATGGCAAGCGATGTTTTGAAAATCTATCCTCATGCTACCAGCAGAGCCGACATGTATCTGCTGTAGACATCTGCTCTCACGTCTTGATGTTGATCGCGATACTTAACTGAGGGGAATACGGCACACCAACCAATCGATACAATGCCGTCTGATTCACCTTTAGTGAACCAGAAGGACGACAAGAAAACCAATTGAGCATAACACATCCCACAAAGAGCATGATACCATATGCAAGTCAGCAACAACAACCACCCCCCCCAACACACACACACACACACGACAAACTAAACAAAGTTAACATGTATTGTAAGTAACACTACAAGAGGCAAGTTTTGGGTGACCGCAACATAAAATTAGAAATTGTTCTGCTCTCACCTACGCCTTTTGTTCATATATATATGAGAATGGAGGTGCTTACTTGTGCGCCGTCTACATACGTGGGAACCAGTTTAACATGCGACCTCACAGTTAACAACCAGCCGCCTCCCTTGTTTCTTCACCTTCAGCCACAGCCCTGCGCCTCACATGCCCAAGAAACCCGATGCAAACACCGTAACCATCGGAAGAAGGCAATACATATACGTATATATATATATATTGACGAAATAAAAAAAGAGCAGATATGGGTCGTATTGCGGTCTATCTTTTTTTATTTTTTTTTAAAAAGCGCTTCTATAAAAATGTGGGTAATCGCACAGCCACACAACATATGTGTCATTATATAGAGAAGCCAGATGCAAGAACATCCGCTGACTCATCACCGGCCACAGCCGCGGGCCCTTCCCCCTCACGTGTTTGTCAGCTGCCACTCCGCCCCATGCCGGCGCTAGTGCCTCCTGATACTCCCCCGCACAAGGAAAGATAATGTAGCCCCCTCCCTGACAAAAGCAACAGGTGGTCTCCATTACAATAAGTCGAGAGGAATGACTCCCTTCTCTGCCATATTCACGCAGTAATAGGAAAAAGTGAATTTCACGAGGACATTACGTACATTATACTGATGGGTATGGCACTCCCGAACGACTACCCGCTACCGACACAGTACGATCCAACAAGAGAGAGAAAGAAAAAACAACAACTCAGCAGAGGAACTGAGGACAAAGCCAAACAGAAAGGGGGAGGAGCACTACTTCCCAATCCACGAGACGTACACACAATGACTTCCCAATAAGAGAACGGTGTGTGCGTCAGCGGATAAAACGGTAGATCTGTCACTTACAGGTCCATACCCACCATTCCCACAGACAAACAAGCGGGGAGGAAGGTACAAAAGAACTTCCTACTTGTGCTACAAGCATGGTGCTCGGTGACCAACATAAATAAAGGTGGTGGAGAGTAGGATGAGGTGGGACAGAGGAAGGTTGTGTGTGGAGAGAGAGAGAGAGACAAAGGTAAAAAACGTGTAAATCAGCGAATAGGCATTTTTATAATGAATCTGGCAAGCTAAAACTCTCAACGTGGCTCTGCCACGTTTAGAAAAGAGCAGGGAAGGGGGGAGGGGGACAAAGTACAATTACACAAAGCACTTGGGTGTGGTCATCAAACAAACGAAATGCAGTGTAACGACTGTACGGGGCCGACACCACGTCTCCCGTGCAAGAGGCCGTAATCCTCTTACACTTCCCTTTGACATGATATACCCCAAGTCGCTCACTGAGAAAGATAGAGGGGGAGCAAAGGCAAAAAAAAATTATGCGCATTCATTGACCTCTGGCGGTACCATCTACCATAACATTTGATCACATGCAACGAGGAGGGATATGCGCGCAGCTAGGGTGGAGAAAGGAGAAATTTGATATGGAGAGAGATAAGTTAGATTCCACGTGAACCCACACCGCCCACAATTGCAGGCAAGGTAAAGGATACGGGAAGGTATTGGGGTTGGGCGGGATGGTGAAAGGTATGTTCGATAATTGGAGAGTACCCTCTTGGCACTTGCAGATGGCGGTTCAAACGAATTGGCCCATTCAATGCATACATAAAGCTCAGGAAGTATGGTGGCGAAGGGGATCCGACAGAGGAATGGAATTTCTTTCCAAACAGCTCAACGCAAGACACACAAAAGTCTACATTTCCATTGCGTAGCACCACTACCTGTTTCACTTTCCGCAGGCAAACCCATGAGGGTTGTTTGTCACACAAGTCCACAGTTCACCTCCGCTGCTGCCTCACGATCCCCTTCGCCGCTTTTTGTTGTACTGCAAATACCCAAACGTTTACCCCATTCACCATGAACATCCCCCGGGAAACTTACCACACACACACACACAATAAAAAAAACTCAAATCAAATGAAGAGAAACACGGAATCGTATCCTCAACAGTACAAGAAGTGGCACACGGGCCAGCCCCAAATGTCCAGCAAAGTGAAAAACAAAACACCCCCCAAAACGCAGCAGGGCGGTAAGGGGGAAGGAAGGAACAGTGCGCAAAGCAAACGACACATGGTGAGGACTCACTTGATCAAGAGGTGCAAAAGGGGGCGTACAGAATGATGTGTTCATGAAGTCACCGCTATGCCACGGCTTTTACCATACTGCGCGCGTCTCATATTCCGCTACACCTTTGCTGCTGCGTTTTACCCGCTTTCTGCTCTCTCGTTGATGAGAAAGAGGGTAAAGATATAACAATAAGCTACCGCAGGGAGCAATGGTGGTATACGGAAAGTTGGCCTGCAGGCGTGCTGCGGCTGCAGGACGATGCTCCAGCCATTAAATTAGTTACGAAGGGGTGTGACAAGTCTGGCTCAAACGGATGCCAGAACCGCACCACCCGCTCTGTCCCTGCCGTTACGTACGTCCCATTATCGGGCGATAGCGCCGCGTACACCACATTATCGAAGATGCCCGAGCATGATCCACACTGTCGGAGTTGAACATCAGCACTCTCGCGGCCAGTGCCGAGGGGGCGCACCTCAAACAAAAGCAGCGTGGCCCCCTTCGCTTTCTGTCGCTCCACTGAAAGTGAAGCTGCCATTGGAGTAGGCTGCTCGCCGTTAGGAGGTGTGGTGACTGTAGCCGCCATGCCCCATGGTGAACCGCGTGTCGGTGAGGAAAAGTAAGGCACCGTCACTGCTTCCTCACGCGGCCACAGCCGGCTTGCGGCATGAGTATGGGTCGCCACCCGTTGTCCAACAAGTGGTGACCGTCGCGTGTGAAACGGGGGCAGACCCATAGACCCATTGGGGTGTGTTAGAGCTGAGGGTATTAGCCTATCGCTGCGCTGAGGCACAGGGGTGCCTGAAGAACTACCTGCTGCACCAGCAGAGAGATGCCGTTCCTCCTCCGATGTCGAGCGTGAAGTGGGAGTGTTAGACGGATGATGAAGAGTCGTCGCCTGCTGAATGAGCCGGTCTCCCCTCTCCAATCGGCTTTGTGCTGCTGAGTGGTGTTCCTCGTACCCTTCGATAGCGGACTGACTCAGGGTGGCATGTGGGGAAATTACAGACGGCTCGTTTGGGTACCGACTTACCGATCCATCCACTCCCGGCGCGCGACCCTCCATCTCATCGACCTCACTGTATGCATTGTTGTGCTGTGCCACCCGGCCACCAGCGTCAATGGAAGCAGTGAAGTGAAGAAAGGGTGGCATCCCCCTGGATGGTGAGGCGATGGCGGTACTCGGTGCGCTGCTTTCATCGGCACGGGGGTGTGCAGGACGTGGTGGCACCTGAGCGGAATGTGGCCGGGAGCTTTCAACGGCTGAAATAAACACCGTTGGACTGGCTATGTCACTCTGGCCACCACCACGACTCGCCGCAGATGATGGATACGTCCTAACGTAGTAATCCTCAAGTAGTCCATGGGGGTCGCTGCCCGATTCCATTGACACAGCCACCTCATTAGTCCTGCGGCTACACGTAATCGTATAGATAGTCCTATGAAGCTGCCGCCTAAAAACGGTTTGGCGCGTTCCGAGATAATAAACGGACAGCTCCCTTCCCTCTTTACCACCAGCGTACACAAGCGTCGCCGTTCGTAAGTCAGGCAGATCGTTCTTGAGAGAGCGGGAAAATGAAGCCCCAGAGGAATGAAACAATAGTCGCCCGCCATTAGATTCTGAGCAACCACCCATGGAGTCCCCAAATTGCGTTGAGCGAGGCCTACAGCCGCCTCGGCTAAATCCTGCGCCCCACGCCTCACGGCATTTTCCCTGTCGAAGCCAACCAAAAGCCCGTACAGGCTGCTTGGAATTCCGCACCACCACCAAGGGTGGCTGTGGTACACCATGCGTCCCAGCGACTTCCAGCTGACTATGGTGGTAGATTACCAGCCCGTCAATTGTACCGACCGCGATATGGCTCTGGCCAGCCGTCACCTCGATGTGGAAAATGGGACGGCCTACATCGATTTGGAACTGACGAGGTGGCTCCGCCAATGTTGTTGGCGCCGCGTTGCGTGAGAAAGTCGTGTCTGCAGTGGTATCGAAGGCCGTACGGCGAGAAGCGTGCTGCGGATTGGATGATTCTACTGGTGACGCTAGGTTAGTTGGCAAAAAGCGGTGCACTGGTGCACCACAACTGCGCGTCATTGGGCCAGCCGTGGCTACTGAAGGGGAACCTGCCCGCTGAGCAGACAACCTACACGCGTCTGCTTGCTCACAAGATGGTGCGTGGTATCCGCCCAGGTGGGATGGCGTCCGGTTATCCGACTTGGTCGGCCTGCAGCGACTTGCTACTTCGCCGGCACCGGGCAGGCGCTCATAAGGTAGATGGCGAAGATCATAAATGGATAGGGTTCCAAGCATCGATCCGATGTACAGCATATACCCCACCACCTGTAGTGAGGTGATGGTAGTTGCACCCAAGTTCGTCAGTGTCGCGGTTTGGTACAGCTGTGCGTGTGCAGAGAGGAGGGCGTCCTCGGCCTCGTGAATGCACTGAACGCGCAGGGGCGTGGGGGTAGGGACCGCGAAAGGTGCGTCAGCTATACGGTAGGCCTGCACCACAACCTCGCCATTACTCAAACCAAATACCAGATAAACCTCGTCGCTTCCTGGTACCGTCTCAAGAGATGAAGCAACCGCGCTCACCTTCCTCTGGATGCCCGCGGAATACACCGTACGGATATTCCCTGGCCCCTGCCACACGTGCACCGCGTTTCCTAAAGCGACCACAAGCCCAAGGCATCCCCACTGGAGTACCTCCATGTTCTCCTTAAGAATTATCCCAGGGGCGTTCAGGGTTCGTTTCGAGACTACATGGCGTGTGGAGGAACCACCAACACCACGCTCCGCCGTCGTGGCGCTGTGACACCGCATGGTCGGGGAAGCACCAACGTTGGAGTGGGGACTGTTCCCACGCCACGACCGACCACTGGCGCCACCACTAGCTGACGGTGTGGGGAGAAGGATGTTGTCTGTGTGCCGAACAGGCGTATGAAGAACAGACGCAGGAGATGACATTCCCGTTGAAAAAGTGGTGTGCGTGGGGGGGCCCGTTGCACGGAGAGACCCTCGTGAGAGGCGGTGCGGGCTGTAATCAGAGAGAGAGCTTCGTGGCAACGGAGGTCCGTCCATCACACCTTCCTCATAGGTGTCGAAGGTGTACTCACCGCGGTTGGTGGCACACCATACGCCAGGCGAGGACCGCCATGCGGTGGACTCAAAACGATCAGGATGGGGGGAGATGGTGGGCGTAAAGGGTAGGAGAGATGCATCCCCCGCGTCATCCGGGCAATCCGTAGCGTTGCAAGCCACTTCCTTGGAATAAGGACAATACGGGTACCTGCCATCGTCGACGCTTAAGCGAAAGCTTCCACCACCAGACACAGGCAATGTCGGCTCGGTGGTTAGTGAAGTTGTTGAGAGGTGGTTATCCGCGTCCATGGTCGGGTCAGGTAAGCGAAACGGGGAAGGAACTTCCTTCACTGTGTGATCATTGAAGCACTGGCGTGGGGTGGCAAAACATGGGTTATCCGCACAGTGCACATGTGTGATCGCTCGCATGGGCGGCGTCCCCGGGCCAGCAGGGTCGTCTAAGAAGCCAATGGCGTAATCGCCTGTACTACCACTGATAGTGGCAAGGTGTTCGGTAGAAGAAAGAAGATTTCCATTCATATACGCGGTATCGGACGATGGCGGTTCCGTAAAAATAAAAACGCTGGTATCCTGCTTCAAACCTAGACCACTGGAGATGTGATCTGTGTACTGATCGGTCTCACCATCCGTCAGGGGGGTAGCCCTTGTTGTGGCAACATCACTCGTGTAGGGCCTTTGCGAACCTCTAGTGGCCACCGAAAGGCGGTCAGGAAGCCCCTCCTCGACAAACGGATCCACATCCCTCGCCTCAAGGGTATCGGAGTACCTATAGCAATCGATGGAGCTGGATGTACTCGACATCGCACCATGTCCCCATGTCGGTGATAAGCCATGGCTCCACCGGTATTCATGCAGCGATCTGCTTGGGCGGCCGTTGTTAAGGGAGTGAAAAGCGCGGCCGTTGGCTACAGCAATAAACCGCGCATCAGCTCCATCGCAGTCGTAGTGACTGGAGTGTTGCAGATCCCTATAAGGGGCCCACTGCTGCACCGCTCTCGTTGAATAGCCCAGTGACTTGGATACATCTGCTTGGGGTACATCAGTGAGTACCTGGGGCACGGCCGACATCGAACCAACTGTTTCTCGCACTTGTGGTGCTACCCGCCAAGACCTCGAGGACACGCAAAGAAGCGGATGTGAGGGGTTTGCTTGGTTCAGCGATCACCACCTCGCTTGGTGTTGTTGGGCGAAAGAGCGGTTGCTCCGGTTGGCCTTCTCCCCCACACTGCACAGCAATGAGGGTGAAAACTGTGCGACTGAAGCAAGCAATCGAAGTAACTTCTCAAAGACAACCACGATGGCGATAAATGGCAAACAAGTAGAGACAAACCTGCGCAACAAGAACCAGAGGATTTATAGTTATGAGACTGAAAATGCAAAAGCAAATATATATATATGTATTTTGTATATATGTGTATGTGTATTGGGTGGGCGTATATTAAGGTCAGTATGTGCGCGCCTAGCTCTATCAGTGAGAATGGGTAGGAGAACGGAATTTCTGCGTCACCCCACTTAATGCGTGTAGACCAGTCAAAAAGTATACGCACCACCGCCGCCTTTGAATGCACTGTATGTGTGGTGGTGAAGTGGAAACAAGCCCCCGCCCAGCAACCGAAAACAACAACAAAAGGTGGGGTTCAAAGCAAAGAAGCATGAGGTTAGGTCAAAGAGATTTGCAGCAAAGGAAGAGAAAAAAAACAACAACAGTAAATACAAGGTCATTGGCACCGCCCATGACAGAGACCCACCGACGTTTAACTCAACATTGTATTGGTCCTTGCTCCATTCGGGGAGGTAGTACAACTCAGCACTCCCAATGGGAATGATGGAAAGCAGGCGTTTCATCGGTTCACCCCTTCGCAACGGAAAAGTAGCCTGCCTGCCACATGTCCGCATATGGCCGTATTATCCATAAAGAACTTGTTGGAGGCAGCAATAACACAAGGAGAACATAGAGCAGCACTCCCGCTGCCATGCCAGCCAGACACAGCTTCCACGATGCGTCCACATACCACCGGATAACCTCGCTGTGATGCTGATCGTGACGAAAGAGAAGCCATAGGGAGAACCACATCAACGGTAAGCCAAAACATCCGAGGAGGAAGTACCATCGGCAGACTTTTTCAGCCCTACTTACCGTAAGGGGCTTTCCGGCTAGCATCAGGAGATCAGGACGGCGGTTACTAGTCCTGCTCGCAGTGTACTGTCTATAACTCCTGTGGTTGCGTATTACAGCAGCTCCAGTACTTTACAGAAGCAAAAAGACAAGAAAAAAAAGGTGAAGGCAACAGTATCGATACCGTCGTCGTAGAATTTGCGGAGACCATACAGGGTGTAACCGCCGCTGTCCAGTCCTCGTATAAATTCACTAGTCCATTTGTTCAGCCAACGAGACGTCGTTGGGATTCACACAGCCCAGCGCCAACACAAATAAGGAGTGCAACAAACCTAAACGATGGGCATGAAATCCACTATGCTGACTTTGCCTCAATCATTGAAACAGAGGAATATACTGTGCATCAGCAGCATCCGCACGTTATCAACGAGGCGAGATGGTTACAGGTAGTGGGGCCTCTTCGTACCTCCCGACCTCAACTATATACATAAGCGTACTTGGGATAGGAACTCGCGGAACAGTATGCGTCTCACTACCCACCGATAGATGCAATGTTCCAAGATAAAAAGAAAGCGCCCTTTACATCACTATACGTACATGGATCAAAAACAAACAAATGGTCATTCACGGGCGTAT
>JAIZPF010000003.1:193956-220210 GCA_020509355.1 Blechomonas ayalai | reverse complement strand
GGGGGGGGGGGGGGGGGCACCAACGAAAGTGAAATTATTCATGCACAACGTGACGTAATCCGCCATACGGTGAACCAAACATGGAGGAGGGGAGGAAGGGGCACACATGAATGAGATACGCACGTGTTCGCCCGTAGACTGACAAACACATGCACGTGTTCACGGTACGTTGGACTTATTGCAACCCTCATAGTCCTAGGTACAGGAAGGGCGGCGGCAATCTGCGTACACACCAACGCGCAACACGGTAGTAACAACAGAAAGGACAATACATATTCACCTTCATTCCACCGCTCTACTGCTGCGGGGCCTGTAGGGAAAACAGTGTGGACGACAATGATGTACCCTCCAATGCTGCTGTCTGGCATCCTGGGGGAGTAACAACTGGAATATACTGAATAGCAGATCCAGGTGGAAATGGATACGTGCCATGCCTAAAAGCAAGGCCTTGACCATAGGGCGGGGGCGGTGGGATGACACCACCTGGGAGAGGCACGGTCGGGTTGGATAGCGTGCCGTCCACGACAAACTGGCTTGCGGGAGGTGGCGGCGGGATTTCAGAGGAAGAGCCCCAGGCCCTGTCGGGGCACTTCAGTCCTGCAGCAGAAGATACAGCACTAGAATAGCTTGGAGGGCCCCGTGCGAAATCACCGTGCATCGGTGGAGCAAGTAGCGGGGGAGGTGGTTGGGGCTGCGTCACCATGCGCCGCTCAATCATCAAGGGAAACGCCCCTGCCAGGGTTGGATCCCGGGCCAGAAGTCCCACAATATCCGAGGGCGAGCGGCCTATCCATACACCGGCAGTGGTGCAAAGCACACGCCTTTGGTGTTTCATGAGGGAAGGCACGTGATGCTCACTAACCTGCAGAACAGCACAAACGCGTCTCTCTACCCCACTCCTCTCTGCAACACCCGGTGTGGGCAACAAGTTGACCTGACTGGGATGCACACGCACTCCCATGAGGTACAATAGCCATGCGATATATTCAGGCGCCACACCCATGGGCAGCCCCCCAAAGAACATGGCTGCAGGCATAGTAATAGGCGAGGACACCGCCATGACACGGCCCGCGCTCTCATCGCCTGGGTATGGATAAAAAGTAGGTAGGTCCAGTGGTATGGGGTGAGCCACCCCACGGTTTACGTCAGCACCCGCGGTTTGGGAGGCCAGGACTGAAAGTGTTGGCACAGATGGTACGTAAGGATAGGAGTAGCTGGGGAACGGCGCCATCGCCCCAGCGGGCGAAGCACAAGTGCAACAGAGCGACGAAGTAGCACTCGACCAATCAGTGCTCCCGTTGGACGATGCAGCTGTGGCAGAGTACGATGGTGGTGGTGGTCCGTAAACGCCACTGCTACTGGAAGACACATGATTGCTGGCATGGTGCCTGTGAGAGGCACTGCTAGCGCGCTCAATAACGACAGGGTGAGTGGGCCCCCGCACCTTACCGTCTACGACGTCCAGAATGCCTTGGGACAAAATTTGCTCTGACATGGCCTCTACAGAAGCAGCAACGAAGATACCCTTTTCACCGCAAAAGATTCGCTGGTTCATGTCCAGCAGAGCATCGGCGTCGGCGGAGTCCATGACAAATACGGAGGCACACCCTGTGGGAGACACGTTGCTACGGCCGGCCCTTCCTTTGCGATGGATAACAATTCCGCTCGGCTGGAGTTGCACACCGCAGGCTACTTTGAAGATCCAGCTTATGGCTTGGCGTCCCGTCTGAATGACCTCAAAGCGCAGACCCCCGAGGAAGATCTTCCTGCCCGTGCGCGCTAGCATGCGCCCGGCTACCTTGTCCACCGTCCCCTGACTGAAACTCGTGGGATCAGAACCATGACTATCGCTCTCATCAACGGTCCCCGCCGGCAGCTGGAGAAAGGCTGGCGACGTCACAGGCTGCCCCTTGAACTTGTCGGAGAAAGGGTACTCATAAAAATTGATGCCGGCGGGGAGGGTGCGCTCAGCAGGTTGTTGATGTCTCTGTAAAGTAACGGAAGGATCCGGTTCCGAGGCTCCGACAGCAGGGCACTGCATAGCCAGATCGATAGAGTGGTGCAGTGATGAATTACAGTCATTATGTTGGGGGAGAAGTGAAGTGAACGTAGCAGAGGGAGAAGACAGCACATGCGTGCTGGTCCAATCATTCTCAATTAGCCGTTCCTTCCTGTGATCGCACTGCTCCTCTTGTTGCGCATTGAATGGAGCCTCCTGCACGTCAGGGGGCAGCAGCTGAAATGGAGATGTTGGAAACAGCATGTCAAGCCGGGACTGTGCAAGGCACTTCATTCTTTGCTCAAAGAGCTGAGCTGAAATGGAAGTAGCGCTGATGTAGCTTGCCTGCGAGCTGCTGGAGTGTACATCGTCATCCGATTCCGCACCTGGCGCTGGTGAACACGTTGCATCTCCGAAAAGCATTAGTATTACTCCCTGCTTACGCCTCACAGAAAAAAAAATGAAGCCCTTTGTTTACGCTCTTTAAGTTATTACAAATCACTATAATGTGATAAAAATGAGATTTTACTTGATGCTGAGATGAAGGCCGTGAAAAGCCTGGCACAAAGAGATGAAAAGTAGAACAGAGAGAGAGGTAGCGATTGTTGCGTACGGCAGGCAAGTTATACAGTGAAAACCAAACAGGAGACCCATGGCAGCTAGTAGTGCTACCAAATAGTAAGTGAATGCGTCCAAAGGGGAAAAAGATGTTTACTCACCTCCACGTTAGCTGCAAGAAGGTTCGCGATTCGCATATGGGCCAGGCGCCAGACACAACAGTTTATATGGCACCACAACCAACCGTCGTAGTTCGTGAGCTCTTTCTCTGTAGCAGGTAACCCTCTAAATGGTCTCCGTGCCCTCGTGGCATGGATACGCTTTTTCACATTTGCTCATGTTAGTTTTAGAATTACTGCGGTGGACCAAAATTACAGTCCTTGTGTGCCTCTACCTGTCGTATGACCTCCATCACCTGATCACAGAAGACACTAAAATCAGGGTTGTTGTGGATTGCAGCATCCAACGCATCAAGTCGAGAACGGCTGCTGTTTATTGCCTTCAGCATCTTTTGAAGCTCCTCACTGCGTAGTGCACCCCGAATAGTGGAGCTGCTTGACAGCGCTCGTAGGTGTTTCTCGGACAGCATGCACAGCGTACCATCCGGTTCATAAAACGGAGAAGCTTCAGTCGGTGCACTATTCGGGTGATCCTGCTTGATGGACAAATCTGAGTCAAGAGGGGTTGTTGCGCAATTCGTGGGCGGCGGAAAAGATTGGCCCACCGTCCTGATGGCTGCCGCATCGGAAAATACGTCGTCTCCACGAGATGTCTGCTCGAGATTTGACTGCTTCACCGACATTTCCTTTCGCTCCATTAGGTATGCACAGTTCATCGGTTCTTCTGACCGGGTGTCGTCACGGTGAGACTTAAAGCACAAAGAACTGCAATAAGCACTCTTGCAAAAACGGCAACGATAGCGGGATTGCTCCGCCTGGCAAACTATACAACGCATACTGTAAAAACTATCACTCTTTCAAGGGGGTGTACGAATCGCTGACTCTCACCAACACTGCTTAAACAATGGACCAGCAGAGAGCTACGGGACGTGAGCAGAGGGGGGGGGGGGATACTTGCACTGAATTCGCGCACTGTCAGCTGTTTGTGAGACAAGAGAAGGGGGAAAAAAAGAACGGACTCTCAGTTAACAAGAGAAAGAGATGCGCAGCAGTGAGGGGAGACACCAATATAGGCGTGCTAGTACCGTGCCAACATACGGCACCTGGCAGCTGTGCGGGGGTCATACATTCACCACAGGTCGTTTGTGCATCCACTCCAACTTCACCCAAGCAAGCGATTGTGGGTGCCCTCTCCGCGCACACACTCAGGCACACGTAAAGGAGGGCTAAATAATCTGACAATACCGCTTAGTGCAATAGGACCTCATGTACTAGCAAGCTCTCATTTGCACCAGTGCAGAAGAATAACTTACGCGCTAGATGAGGGTCCCATGCGGTGAACTCCCTTACACCAGTCGCATCTGTTAGTCTATCTGGGTGTCGCACTACGTCTGACCGCATATCTCTGGGCGGAAGTGGAGCCACACAAACATGCAAACTTGCCATTTCAAAAAAAACAACAACAAATAGCGTGTCCGCTAGAGACACGTCCACACAGACGACTTTCAAAGATGCATTGAAATCCCCTACTCGACACCAAGGCCATCCTTACCGTGGCCTTCGGCTTGGCGTAGTACCTCGCCATCGACAGAACTACAATTCCATGCACACTGTGTGTCGCTAGGCTTAATGCGCACGTGTGCATACACAGAGAGAGGGAGAGAGATACTCGTTTTTAGTCATCCCGTCGATCACCAATGAGAGGAGCCCATTGCACATACAGAATTGGGGAGGGGAGGGGAAGCAACATCCGCCACACCGAATTTACATCTCGGCGACTCCTCACATGTATGGTGCGCCAGAACTCATGGACCCCAGTAGTTGCTTGTTGCGGTACTTGTACCCGTTCTTTTCGTTCAGTGACAACGGTAGATACATTGCCTCCACACAACTATCATCCAAGCGGAAGCAACTGCGGTGGTGCAGCCTGGTCAACGTGGAAAGCGACCCGGATGGCGGTGACCGCATCTTATGAAATGTGTCCACCGTTAAATGAAACCACCGCTTGATGAACATCCGTATGGTCAAGCCGTGGGTGATGATGACCACGTTCGTGTCCATGGGGAACTCGACCCGCTCACGCTGGAAGGCATCAAGAAAACTCGTCACACGGTCGCACACGTCGGCGCCGCTCTCGCCATGCGGGAAACGATAAAAAAAATGGCCATACCGCTCCCGCTCTTCTAAATGATGGAGGAGCTCTTCAGTGTTTCCATACCGGCCGATATCCCCGTCGCGAAGCCGCACATCTTCCCGTACACCAATAACGCGGCTACCAGTCCCGCCGCGCAAAACCAATGAGGTGTCCGAGAGTTCATTGAATCGTGCCGCATGCAGCTCGTCCTGATCGTTGTCATTGGGGCATGCAAGGAAGTCAGCGGAGGAGCCATCGGGAAGAACAGAGGTGGCATCGAGTATTTCCGGCTCAGAGTCTTCTGATTCCCACCAAGGCTTCTTGCTAGAAGCCCGCTGCATGCCCTCATCATAGCCCTGAAGCACAAAGCGCAGCGATTGCCGAGATCGAATGTAGGGAGAATAGTAAAAGTACACAGGTTCGTCACCCACCAACTCAGCCAGCTGCCGCCCAGACTGAATGCACTCTCTCTTGCCTTCTTCCACCAGAGGAATGCGCCAGTCAGGGGTCGTGACATAGGTGCTGACATCCTCGTTCGTCTGGCTCCTCCCGTTGCGCAACAGTATGATACGCTTCACTGGTTCAGTGAAGTGAGAGATAGAGGGCTGCGGTGGGAGTCGTCGGCTCACACTGGGGGTGCTAGTGCTGGCCGAAGAACCGCAATTGCTCTCCAGAACTCCGTTACCTGTCTCGTTGCCTTCCGCTGCTGCCCCGTCGATCATGTCATGTTGCACGCGGACCCGCTTCCCTCGACTGCGAATTGTTATTGACATGGTACTGCCACTACTAGCCGGAGTAAATGTGGTTACCACGCGCTCACCATCATTGCCTGTCATCTCCTCCATCCCAGGTACAGTGGACGGTGGAGTATGCTTTTCCTGACCACCTGAGCTACAGTAAGCAACGGATGTGCGCATGGCGCTGAAAGCCCCAGAGGGTAATGTGCATGGGACGGTAGTATATCGCACGACCGCATGGGATCTAGAAGCAGACGGAGGGTGTACCAACAAAAATGCACATCGGGCTATGCCCTTCTGCGCAGATCGCCTAACGGCAGCGACACGCATTGCAGTACTTGCTGGAACCTCCTATTCGGTAGCTTCTCGCCACTCAGCGATGCCAGAGAACGGATTCGCAGTTCGTCTACAATGAACTACAAACAACAACAACAAAAAGCCGTCTGCACAGATTGATAACCTACGCGTTTGAAGACACTTTCGCAAAACTAGAAGGAAAATAGTGGGTCAAATGTGATGAAGGCTCCATCAGTGAAGGGCGACCGCACAACGTGATCGATCAACGAACAACAGCACGTACACCCCCTTCGTGTTGCCCAAGCACTGCGGTAGAATAAAGAGGATGGCACAGAAAATAGGAAACAACTCCCTGGACTTGCAGCACAGCTGCCAGAAAGGCGTGCAGACGCCCACACGAAAGGTGGGAGGGAGTTCCCTCCGCTCGCTACGTAGCCCCCATGCTTCTCTGCGAACGGCCAGACATCATTCACATCGCCTCCAGTAATGAGTGCTCCACCACAGAATAAAAATGACAAATCTAGTATAGGCCGTCGTCAATGAAAGCTTGTTGCCGGACTGTCAACTTGCTGTTCCAGAAGCACAGCCCGCAAATATATGCCGTCCTAGCAATCCTAACTTCGACCAGTGTGCAGGTAACGTGGAAGGAAAGGTACGCTCGTTTACACATTCACACTACCACTTGGCATGCTTCAGTGCGTCCGCTAGCCGCTTCCGCTCCTCCGGTGGGTACATATGCCAGGGAGGGGCCAGCGGGCCTCGCCCTTGCTCAACCACACGAGGGAGCTCTGGTGTGGGCATTATTTTTGCCTGACATGACCCTTGTGCTGCACAGGCAGCTGAGTCTACGAGGCTAGGTTCCACTGCTGGGATAACACCTCCTACTCCCGCCACCGCCCCCCTTAAGGTGTTCTCGGTACCCTGCGTCTGCTGCGCCAGCGCGTTATCTAACGACTTGTTGTGGTGGTTCTCGTCGTCATCATCAAAGGGATCCTGCCGTACATCCTTGTCAGGATGTGAGATACCCAGAAACCGCTCCCGGTACCACTGCGTGTCCTCCCTTCCATCAAACTTCATCATCTGCAGCAGTGGATCGCTCCCAAAAATCCGCTTACTAATGTCCGTCATCACGAGCCTTCCGATATCGTCATTCCGCTCCAGTACAGCAATGGCACAGTTAGCGGGGTTCTGCATCGTCTCGAGCACCTCCATCGGCACTCGAAACCAGCGGCCAATGAACAACCGAATGAGCAGTCCATGAGAAACAATAACTACGTTCTGATCGTTTCCCGCATCCGCACCGTGGTCGTTAGGAGGCAGTACACCTCGCTCTACCGCGCTGCCCAAGTTGGACATGTGCCTCTGTGAGGCGCACCCAAAACGCTTCCCCGAGAGGTCGTCTTTTTCTTCACACACAGCGCCACTCCACCTCCCCAGATCCTGCCTCAACACCCCATCTGCGGCATCAAGCGTCACACGCTCATTCATGTTGGGCACCGTTAGCCCAATACGCTCACGGAGGAGCGAATCAAAAAAGGCGGAAACACGGTCGCCCACATCCGCACTACTTTCGCCTCCTGGAAAACGGTAGTAGAGTCGACTGAAGCTGTTCCGCTCCGCCCATGTCTGGTCCATCACGTCTAACGGCTGAAAATTGCCCATCTCCTGCTCGCGTAGTCGTTCATCCTCACGTTCGCCTTGAATCTGTGAGTCATCGATACTCTTGCGTATCTCTTCTAATGTCTGTCGTGCACGTACGTATGGGGAGTAGTAGATGTACAACTTTTCATCATTTATGATGCGACGAAGTCGTTGGCCACAGTCGAAGGCTTGCTCCCGCCCGGTCTGCGTCAGCGGAATGCACCAGTCAGGGGTCTTGCTATAAATAGTTCTATCGACGTTGGCCTGAGATTCACCATGTCGGACCAACAGCAGGCGGCGGGGCAGCCACTGGTGCTGCAAAAGTCGATTTTCATTGCTTACAAATACCTGATTAGGATAGTAGAGCAGAGACCGCGGCGTACGACGCATGAGCAAAACAATAAAGGGTCCTCTGCAAAGGAGAACAATTAGAGAGGCGAATGTGCACAAGTTGGGAGAGGAGAGCGACGCTGTCTTTACCTTATATCACTGCGCTTTATCCGCCACAAGGAAGGGGGGGGGGATTCGTTATCGTTTAACCAGTTGGAGTATGTGGAAGATGACTCACGAAGCTATTTGGCAGTGCCGATCTCCTGCAGGGTCACCCTCTCCCTGAAGGGGGCTGTTGAGAACGTGTGAACCTGTCCTAAGTCCCTTAAGTCACCAAGCATTTACCACAAAATCAAGAAGGATCAACAAAGGGCAGCTATGCAATTGGTGGCATCCGTGTGCTGTTGCACTACGGAAAGAAATGAGTCCCTCCCTCATCCTACTCCTCCATGGTCACCTCATGTGACTTGAAAGTAAACAAAACGGTGCACCAAGAAATTTCTCTGTGAAGGATGCACTTCCTCAGGATTGAAAACGCCTTCTTCTTACCTTTCCACATTGGTGTAGGCCCTCACTTCAGAACAAACCGAACCACTGAAACCCCATTCCACATGAACGAGCATAAATAGCATCCAAAGATATGACACAACAAGTACGACAGTCCGTATATTGGGCGGTCGTAAGGATATCCAAAACGCCAAAGTCGCAACTCATTCCCAAATAGAAGAAAAAAAACAAAACAACAACTTTAAATAAAGGCACGGGCATCAGACCGGAGGAGTTCACGCATAGTCAAGCCGAAGGGAATATGTGTCTGTGGTGGCACATCGAGTCAGTTGTCGAGGATAGGGGAGGGTAGAACAATGCGTTTTTTCCTTCTGTTAAGTGAGTTTTCCCCTCCTCTGCCGCTTGGGGCAATCCGAGAAGGGGAAACATCTCAGAAGGGTACAATTTACAGCAACTGAGAGTATCAGTATATAGGCACGTGCTCTACAAAACCGGCACTCTTTGCTCATCTGAATCCGCTTCGTTTGGGCCGCACCACCTTATCCACACCACTGTCGGAAAGGAAAAGATCTCTCCAGCTGCTCCATATATATCACTGCTAGGAGGAATCTAATCCACAGGCACAAGGTACGATGAAGGGTGCCCAGAAAATTCATACTCGTTGTACGGCTTGAAGCATCGGAGCGACAGACTAGACGCAAGCACACTCAAGCTGGACATAACCATCGCCGCCCCAGCCAACACGGGTGGAAGCTGAAAATGTAGAAATGGATACAGGGCCCCGCTGGCGATGGGCAGCATCACAAGGTTGTACCCAAAGGCCCATAGGAAGTTGCCATAAATACGCCGCACTGTAGCAACAGAAAGGGCGTGCAGGTTGAGCAAGTCCACAAGTGAGTTACGTACTAGCACCGCATCAGCCGCTTCGATTGCCACCTCCGTCCCGGCTCCCAGTGCTACCCCAACATTAGCCTGAGTGAGGGCTGGGCTGTCATTAATGCCATCACCCACGAACATGACGCGGTGGCCCTCGGCCTGCAGCTGCCGCACAATATCGGCCTTCGTAACGGGAAGCGCCTCCGCGTACACCGACGCGACATCAATGCCAACATCCTGCGCAATATGTGTGGCGACGCCGCGGTTGTCGCCACTTACCATATACGTGCGGATGTTCATGTCATGCAATCGGCGTATTACCCCGGCGGCTTCCAGTTTGGGCTCGTCGCAGAGCGCCAACGCAATGCATGCCGTGCCATCGATAGCACCAAGAACAGTTGTGCGGCCACGCGCGTTCTGTGACAAAACCACGTGCTCCATCATTTTGTCGACTTCTACACCTTGACGGTGCATAAAAGAAGTATTACCCACCAGCACAGTGCGCAGTGCTGGCGCACAAGCGGTACCATCGGGCATGAGTTGCGTCACGCTCACTCGTGCCTCTACCCCCATACCACTGTGAGTCTCTACAGACTGAACAACACAGGCGAAGGTCTCGGAAATTCGTCGACCACCATGGGGCGCTGTGGTTTCCCGCTCCACATCAAGGAGCGCACCGCTGACGGCCTTGGCAATTGGATGGTTTGACTGTGCCTCGGCTAGGCCAACGAGGTGCCGCGCGAGCTGGGCTTCGTCCACAGAAGGAAATCCGGGGCTGTGCTGCCATACCACCTGCAGCCGGCCTTGCGTGAGAGTACCAGTTTTGTCGAACACTACACAAGTGGCGTTGCGCACCGACTCCAGGGTCACCCCGGACTTGACGAGGACACCGTGCTGAGCGCCCAGACCTGTGCCGACCATGATGGCTGTGGGGGTAGCCAGGCCAAGCGCGCAGGGGCACGCTGCCACAACCGTGGAGATAAAGAAATTGAAAGCAAATACAGCCCACGGGGTCCCGTGACGCCAGTTCTCCGGGTAAATATCAGCAAAACCCAGTAGTAGCCACACCATGAGCACAAACAGCGAGAGACACACTACAAATGGGACAAAGTACATGGCAATTCGATCGGCAATTCGCTGAATGGCAGGCTTGGTTGTTTGAGCCTCTTGCACAGTACGCAGAATCTGTCCCAGAACCGTGCCCTCGCCTACCACGGAGGTGCGCACGACGATCACGGCTGTGACATTCGTCGTACCGCCAACCACCGTCATCCCTGGCTTCACGCTCTTGGTCAGCGACTCGCCTGTTACCATCTGCTCGTCAACCTCGGAGAATCCCTCTTGCACCGTTCCATCGACGGGAATACGATCTCCTGCCAATACACGCACCAACATCCCTGGTGTGATAGCCGAGGAGGGAAGACGCACGTCACCGCTTGGCGTAACCACCGTTGCCACGGGTGGCACCAAACTCATCAGATCTATGAGAGCTCCACTGGTGCTGCGTCTTGCATGGGCCTCCAAAAAGCGGCCGAGCAGCATGAATGAGATCAGCATGCCTGCGGTGTCAAAGTACGTCATCATATGCACTCCAGACACTAACGTAATGATGTAGGCACAAACCGAATACGTGTAGGAACATCCCGTGCCAATCGCGACAAGGGTATCCATGGTAAAGGCACCATACTTCAGGCCTTGCCAAGCGCCATGAAAAAATTGCTTACCATAATGAAATAGAATGGGTGTGGCAAGGATGAGCTGCATGCCGTCAAGAAGAAGGGTGGCCCATGGCCTTGTCTCCATGACGTCGGTAGCGGTCATGAGAATCATCACCGCCACAAACGGGAGGGAGAGAATCGCGCTCCCAATGAAGCACCGCTTATGCCGGTTAATTTCATCCGTCCGCTGCATCACCTGCCGTGCCTTGGCCAGGGATGCATCTCCCATCTGACTTGTAACGGGAGTGGTCCGGAAACCTAGCGACTGGATCGTATCCACAACCCTGGCACAATCCTCCACCTGCCGAACACGTAGCGTAGCGTTGCCGTCGTGGAAGGATACGGTACACTCCAGCACGCCCTCAAGAAGATGAGTCGCTTGCATAATACGAGCTGCACACGAAGGGCCACGCATCCCTTCAACCAGCAAGGTATACACGAGCATCTCCTCTGCAGAAGCACATGCCCCACCTCCAACAGATACTGTCGCCTTTCCCTCGGCTTGATCGCGCGCAGTGGTACGCTGCAATGTAACGGTGTAGCCCATATCCCGGATACACCTTACCACTTCGGGCACTGGCGCCTCGCGCGTGTCATGTACCGCCATAGCGGACAGCGTGGCGAAATTGACGTTGGCGCGCTGCACGCCCACCATCTGCAAAAGCATCGCCTCGATGCGAGCGGCACAGGACCCACAAGACATGCCTTCAATGAGCAAGTGCGTTACAGTTGGCTGCGGATCGAGCACGGTCAACTCCGTCTCCTCACGCGGATGCTTAGACACGGGTTGAACAGAGAGGTCCCCGGCAAGAGTATGAGAGCGCGCGATGGATGTTGCCTCCCCCCCACCGATAGAAGTAGGCATCGATGACGGCGGCATGAACCCGGCATCGCTCTTCACTCGATAGCCCAGAGACTCTACCGTTGCCAAAATATCGACCACCGCGCCCGCCCCGTTGGCAGAGAGGGAAACGTCTGCGCGCTTGGTATCAAAGTCCACGTAGACTGCTGTCACACCTACGATGCCAGAGAGATGGTGCCCTACCCGCTCAGCACAGGAATTGCAGGACATGCCGTCCACGAGAAAGGAAAGTGCTAGAAGACCGTGCGCTTCACTGACAGCACCACCTTCAACGTGCTTGCTATCGCAACAGTCCGATGAGGAGCACGGAAGGTTGGGGGGCACGCAGCGCTTACCAATGCGTGGTAAGGGCTCCTCCACATCTATCACCGTCATCTCACAGGCGTCCGACATCATTCTGACGTAGCAAGAAGATAATATCAAGCGCTTGCCCCCGATAAGCGAAATCAATTGAGGTGAAAGACGGAATGTCCCGTAGTCCTGATAAGGGGTTAACGTTGCGGGCAACACGCTGAATACACAGCCGCCAGTCTTGTCAGATGCTACCACGGCAGCACCTACGCCCCCTTCCCCACGAAGAACCGCAACGAATTCTGATGGGAGAAACAGGACTCACTCAAGGCAGCCTATTGTTTCCTGCTTCCCTCGTTAGACAAGGAACGCCCTTTTTGAGCCAAAAGATAGGGAATGCTAGTGAGCTATACGGCTAACATTTGCAGTCCAGAAGAGGAGTGTTTCAACCAGACCAGCGGAGAGCAGAACATTCCAGCGATAACAATTCATTCACACGATATGCAGCGCGTATGCACCCTTCCCTCGCCTCTACGTGTGGCTCGCAGCACGTACCAAAGGTATTTCACTCGCCTTTTTCGCACTGCTGTACGAGCATCCAGTTTCACCAGAAAGTTGTCTATCCCTGCCCCCCCTCATTACTCAGCCCCACAGAAGCATACCCTTTTGCGCATGCACAGCCTCATGGAGATACAGAGCAAATGACTGTTGTGGGAGCTTGACGGCACAACACGAAAGTGCACTTTTCCGTGATGTATCACAAAGGGAGGCGCCAGTATGAAACGAGACGAATGGCAGCCATGAGCTGTCAAGTAAATCAGATATCGCTGGCGTGCACCACAAGTACCCCCCCCGGCCCCTTTCAGCACCTGCTGTCCACCCCTATTACCGGTCACGCTTCCGACCAGGGAGCGCCATCACCTGCCCTGCATCCCCTACTTCCAATAGCACTTGGTGGGGGTGCAGTGTATGAGGCGGCTCGTGTAAGTAGCAATCCTCCACATCGAATGGAATCATTTGCCCGCACACACGCTCAAGCAAAAACCGTGGCCTCCTCTGGCATCTCAGTTGCGCATTGCCAAGCTCCACCACGTTGGCCCCTGAATCGGCCAGGACCTGCGTAGAGCCTCCTATGCCACAGACGCTAGTGCCATTCCCCAATGTCTGCTGCTGTCCGCAGGTAGCCGAGGGTCGCACCACTTCCTCCGTCACATACACCTCCACTACGCCACAGCCGCGCAGATGCGTATAATATTGTGGATGATGCCGCAGCACATAAAGAGCAATGGCCCGATCCATAGGAAAGAGAGTGGTGCGAAGGGCATATCGTAACCGTGCGTCGACCGACGACGCGCGATCAAGCGCCACGTTGCTGTTCCTCGAGGTGTCAAGTGTCTCTAGCGGTTGAGTCTCCTCATCCACGTCGTATGGCTGCAATGCATAGTCCAGGCCGAGCGATTCGCGAGACTCACCACCAGTGTGCTCCCCCCTCAATGAGCGAAAATAGTGCCATAAAACACCACGCATGTGACCAAGAGATACACGTGAAGGCACATCCACACCAGTGGGGAGTGGGAGGGGGCCTTTTACCGAAGGGGCGCTGCGACGGGGTAGGCGCAGTGACTGATGCCGATTCCCCATGTAACAATCGCGCAGATTCCACTCCACCACGAACCCACAGGAGCGCTGAAGCAGAGGCTGTCCATCACTGGCACGCAGAACTAGCTGCCTAATGCCGCAGCCACTTAGGTAGCACGCGTTGGGATGTGACTGTACAATGCGCAGCAGAACACCTTCCTCAGCTCGGCTCAAGACGATAACCTTGGCCGTCGGTGGCGCGCTACGCTCTGTGTTCGTGAGGGCATCGTGGAAGGCGGACATCATCGAGGAAGGCAAAGTATGGTGTTCATCCAGCAGGGTCATGTTGCGGATAGTGCCGTCCTGCCGCAGGTGAATGCTGCGCAAGAAAGCAGCGGCCTCCTCGTATCCGCCACTCGCCACAATGCCCAGTGCAGAGGGGGAGAATTGGGCCCTGCTGTCCGGTGCGGTCTTGTTCTTAGCGGCAGTCACTGAGGTGAAGGCGTTCGCGCAAAGCTGGGAAGGGGTGCCCACCTTTACCTCACGCCCGCTCTCTTGCACAAATGTCAGCGCGATACCCTTCAAAAAGGAACGCACGTGCAACTCCTGAAGTCCTTCGTTCTTGCAGTTTAGATACACGTCGAAAAGGTGGTGCTGCAGGACATCCATTACGTACACAGCCTGGGCACGTGTAAGGACCACCACGTGCAGTGAATTAGCTACACGAGGCAACTGAACACCGAGGCGACACAGGAAGTCAGCCAGCTCTGTGACAGACCGAGGAAGCTCCGCTAGGGTGAGGTAAAGTCCATGATCAACGAAGGGCTGGGCCGAGGCCTCTTCGAGTGGCCAAGCACCACCGCGCACAACAACACCTTCATACCCCCGCCATCCCACCGGGACATTCCAACGCCACTGTCCCTTGGTAACGTAAATCACAAAGGAAGAGTTGGTGGGTGAGGCGCAAAGAAATGGCCTTATATCCCCGCCTGTTTCTTCCATTTGCCGTCGTTGCTCCGATATCAACAGTGCACCGAATTGACGTTCGGCTTCTATTAGGGCAAGCTCGCGTGCCTTTCCGAGTCCCTCCCGGTCACTCAAGCACTGAAGCAGTACCCGCTGCCACACCGGGTGAAAGAAAACCAGAAGGGGGTCGCAGGGAAGAGGAGGTAGACGCAACAGGTGTGTATGACGGGGTGTGGCGCGAGACTGGTATGGCTCGAATGGAATCTCTCCTCGCGTGCTGCTGCTCCCTACAGTGACCAAATCCAGCGGCTGCAGAGGAGTAGCCAGGCTACCGAGTGGTGCCGTGGCAGTGACTGTGGCCGCCCGTCGTGCCTCCCACTCCTGTGCAGCCAGTCGCAGCAAGGCTAGGGAAGCGCTTGGACGAGCTGTCGCTTTCCCCCAAGCATTCAAAGATGTCGCTGTACCTACAGATGCTTTGTCAGTCAAGTAGCTCAAATGCCTCTGCATCTTCTCCACCAATTCCTGAAAGGTGAGTGGTTGTGCGGCGTTTATGGAGGGTTCAAGCGACGACGGTGCTGCTAACTCCTCTCCGACTGCCAGTTTGTCACCGTTCCCGCTCCCTGCTGCTACCTCGAGGCCGCCCATCATGGCAACGGCGACATCCAAGTAGGCAATTGTCAGGGAGTAAAATAGCAGGACCTCCTCCACAGGAACACTGTGCTCTGCCGCCAACCACACTACCTCCTGGAGTGATTGCCACCTTCCGATGAACGGATCCAATCTTGGCTCCGGTATGGGGGGCAGGAGTGGACTATAAAGAAGCGAGGGACAAAGCAACCGTTCAAAGAGGCCCAGGTAGTGGACGTAGTCGGCAGCAACAAGAGGCAGAGCGGCAGCTGACGCTCCATCACAAGATAGAGAACCAGCAGCGACGGTGGGCCCACTCGTGGCGCCTTCCGCTGATACCTCCGTTACCCGATGCGACGCAGGACTTGCTATCCCATTCTTACCACTATGCACCTGGCGCCGACGAAGCACGGGAAATCTGACGGAACGCAGCGGCACACGCGTAGAGCGTACCGTTTGCATCCATCGCTGGCGCTCGTCCTGCTGCCGCCGTCTCTCCGTCCAGTAGTATAATACGTGCTCATACAGCTTACCGTGATCGTCTGGGTACAAGAGGAGAGCACGGTACGGTCCGGTGGCTTCCAACGTTTCGCTTGATTCCAGAGGTAAAAGACGCTCACTTCGACTTAAGGTACAAAATATGGCACTCATTACAAAATGAAGTGGCGCTTCTCGCTTACCCGCCTGCGTCGACAGAAGGCGAACGGCGCTGACTGATGAAGAGCAATTGCTCCTTCTGGAACAAGGCACAACTTCCCTTCGATGGCGTCTTCTAACGCGCTGTAGGAAGAAAAAATCCCCCCCCCTGCCCCGTATGAAGAGCGAGAAGTTCGACAATAACTGAAGTACTCACAGTACGAGCATCGTAGCCACACAATAAGCAGGTAGACCGACAACAGCAACATAATCCACTTGTGTAAACGCCTGGCATCCCCGCCTCTCTCCACTGCCATCAACGAGGCTTACCCGGGCACTTTTTCCTAAGAACGTTTGCCGTCAGATGCGTTGTACCATACTTGTTGCCAAAATAAGGTACTTCATTGCACATTAGTCACATCTGGAAACACCGCACGAATAAAATCCCTGCCATATTCCATCTGATTACAATTTTGACTCCCTCACTTTCGCCGGCTTCAGGCATCCATTTGAATTAGGGTACAATGACCACGGCTTACTGTTTCAGTCGCATTGGGCGTCCATCTCTCCCTCCATCTCCCTCTACCACCTCCACATGTGAATCTGGGACTTAACAGTGGAACAACATCCTGCGCCACTGCAGGTATCCGTCCGGGATGCACCAGGAAGAAAACACACGGGCACAGGTCCAGTGGCGATGATTTCATTGTGCAGGTCGTATTTGATGTTAGCATACTACCCATCGCAAGTAAAGACCCTAGCACGTCATCACAGTTACAAGCGCACACATCCCCAGTCAGCCCTATCAACGCGGCAGCGAGAGGACGTGACAGTGGAGATGATTGTAGACAGGTAGGTGAGGTGGAGGCACTCTCACGACGCCCTATGTCTCTCCCGATTTCTGCTTGGTGGCGAAGAAACAAAGCAACTCACGCAGCTGCTTCGATCGCACCGGGTCGTGCGTGCATGCATCCAGTTCATCTAGAGAAGCAGAAATGGCCTCCTGGATGCCCTTCTCGGTTAGTTCATAGGAGATGTAACGACTGCGGACAGAGTCATCAGCAATGAAGGGGAAGTCGTTACTCGCTGCGCTGGTGGAAGCGCCATTGGTGGGCATCGGGGTGCGTGTGTTAGGATCTGGAATGCCATGGCCACCCGCGCCGCTGGGCTCATGCACGGGATACGGTTTGGGACCAAGGTCATGCAGTGCGGACGAAGGAGCGGGTTGACCGTTAGGGTTGCCCTGAGGGCTGGTGGGTACCTCGTGAATGGTCCGGTTGCTCAAAGCCCCATTGCTCGTAGGAGCGATATGCGTCGATGCAGCCACCGGCACAAAAACAGCGGGGGAAACGCATGTTACCTTTGGCGCCTTCACATTCACGTCTTCCTCCTCATCCTCAACAATCGCCTGGGGTCGCATGAGAGAGCTCGGTGTGCCTCCATGAGAGTTATCCATAAAGTGCACTATGCTGCCCTCATGGTGTATAGGTATAGGCAGTGAGCACGGCACTTGGCCTGCTAAAGACACCATTGGGGTGTGACCGGCGAATTTCGCATCGCCTTTCACAGGAGTGTTAGAAGGAAGCTCATGACTGAATCGCCCATGTTGCCAACTTGGGGACAACGATAGGGTCGAGTCAAAGGAGAGCTGGCTATCGCTGCTCTCCTGATCAGGAAGAGCATCCCTGTACGTTGTGCCAGCAGCGGTCTGTTCCACCGGACTCTGAGCACTATGCTGGGCCTCATCGCGGGAGCCAACCGCTGCCTCCTCCTCGTCTGCTTCTCTTTCATCGTCGACATCAGGCAGGGGTGACGTCTCCGCCAGAGCCTGCTTTACAAGCTCCAGCACGATGCGCTTATTTTCAACAATAAGCCGGTTCATGTGACCAGCGGTGACCTCCTTACAGGAGGGAGTATACATTCGAGCGTCATACTGTATCACGTTCTCACCGTAGAAGACGTTGTAATCGCGAAAGAGGGGGTGCCGGCACAACTCCTCCGCAGAGGGTCGCGACTGTGGAAAGAAGCTCACACAGCGGTTGATCAGGTCAATCCACTTCTTCTTATCCTCTTCAGAGGCGATCAGGCGCCACCTACTGCGAATCAAGTTCTCCAGCATCGACGGACGAGGCTGGCTACGCAGAAGATACATTTTGGCATTTCCTTCTGGCATGAATCTCTTTATATCCTCGTGCGTGGGGGTACCGATAGTGTTCAAGATCACCTCCAACTGCATACTCGCCTTCGCCCCATCCCAGGCACCCTTCGCATTGAGAGCGCTCTTCATCGTGAAGAGTGTGCAGCCGGTACACATTTCATAAAATATGCACCCGAGGGACCAGACATCAATGCTCGTGGAGCCGTTGGACACGTTGGTTACCAGCTCAGGCGGACGGTAGTAGCGGGTGCAGACGTAGGTCGTCTCGCTGTCCTGGGCATCACGAGCGAGCCCGAGGTCCGCAATAAGGGCAACGGACATATAGGGGTTCTCGATATTGAGTCTCACCAGCACATTGTCTGGTTTCATGTCGCGGTGCACAATATTGCACTTGTGCAAGTAGTCAATTCCAAAACAAATTTGAAATGCAAACACCACAGCGACTCGAGTAAGAAACTCAGGGGTCATATGCAACTTCGGGTCCATTGAATCTAAGGATATTAGTTTGATGAAGTATAAGAGATCACCCTTCATGAGAGGCATGACGATGTGTAAGTTGAAGGCGTCGGTCTTGTGAACCTTCTCTGCCGCACGCGATAACTCTTGGTGGTGCTTCACCTGCTTTTCGTAAAGCCCCTTACCTGCGTAGCATTGCCCGGCCACATTTAGCTCCTCCGGCACATCATAAGAGAGATCGGTAGGGCACTCATCATCGTCCTCTTCATTGGCACTATTCCCAAAGTTACTGGATGGGCACTTGGTGACAAACATGCTGAAGTATCCAATAACGTGGGGATGTGAATCATGCAAGAATCGCATAAGGTCCACCTCACGGATGAGCCGTTTGCTCTCCTGGTCCACGAAGCGAGAGGGGATGGTCTTGATGGCAACGTGCTCGTCCGTAATGGTGTCACAATACTCATCCACAGTTCCAAACCCACCCTTACCGATTTCACGCACAAAGGCGTATCGGCCCACCAGCGTACGGCCCATGTGCTAATCTCTTTTTCTCTTCGGGGGAAGGGTGTGTGTGTGTGTATGGCCTTTCCGGTTGAAGGTGGGTGTGGCACACCGTGTGCGTGTATAGGGAGGAAGGAGGGGAATGGCCTTCGGGAAAGGAGGCAACAACAATCAGGATGGCACTGAGGAAAAGACGCCCGGTGGTTCACGTCCTTCACGCTACCACACGAAGTGGAGAGAGCGATTAAAGGTGTTCGTCGTGTGCGGGGTACTTTATGCTTGCCAGTGGTCAGTGGGCGTATTGGGCAAGAGCAGCCGCGCCCCCACCTTTGCTGCACCCTCCTCGCCACCTACTCTTGCTGGTGTTGTAATTGACTTAATGTGATGGACTCTCTCTTTATGGCCCTTCCTTTTTTGAGATATTGCTGCGGTTCCCTATGACACCTTCTGATTCACAGTACAGTACGTTCGAGACGCTTCAGCGCATGCAGCTACTCGGCGATGAACACCAAAAGGAAAAGTTGCGACGCACAAGCACACCGCAGCAGCTTACCAACACTGGGCATTTCAATACAGCGAAGAGAAAAAAGGGCACAACAGAAGCGGATAAGGGATGTTGGTGACAGCCAATATGATCCTAGGCATTCATTCTCCATTCAGGAAATAAATCCATCAAAATGGCCTACAGGGTAGGTCATGACGCCTGCCATTTCATTGAAATGGCGCTCGTTGTCCACCTATTGGCATCACGCAGATGACTGTCTCCACGTGGCCATGGCAGTGTTTGTGCTAAAAAAACAGCTCTTGTAATGCGTGCCTCCCCCCAACGAAATACAATGGCTTCGCACGTTCCTCGCTCCTTCCTTTTATACACGTCCCACAAGCACATACATGTCTCGGCAGGGAAGACAACGGTGTGCGGGGGCCTTGCGAAGCATCCAAAATTAACAAGCACAATGGGCCTACGAACAGAAAATGAAGCGCAGGAAGGAAGCCTACAAAGGAAAAAAAAAAAGAACCACGTTAGGTTATGAGAGACAGACGTAATGCGGCACGCAGGCAGTCTAGACGGCAGGCTAGCAGTTCGTCGATCGACCGTTTGCTTCAGCCACCCATCCGCCCTCCTATCGTGCTCCATCGCTTCCCATTACCAGTGCCTTTTCCTTTCTTTTCTTTTTCACTACTGAGCTACCGCGCTGTCCCTAGTGCTTGTTAAAGAAATGGTGTATTCGTTCCTGCTTGTTTGGTCACTGATTCCCCTACTGCTCCATCACTCGCACCCCCCCCCCTTCCATCCCCCTCACATCTCGCTTCCATGGAGAGAAGCACCTTCTACCCATCCATGACCTCCTACTCCCCCCCACCGCCATGGAAAGAGATACACCCATCCACTTGAGTAACATGGCCCCCCCCCCTCCTTCAGAGGTAAAAACAATATTCCTACTCAGTCACGCCATGCGCCTCCATCTTGTCACGGATATCATCCATAAATGGCATGATGCGCTCCCGCTGAATCTTCAGGTTGGCCACAGCATCCTCTCCCTCCATCATGGTTCCGTCGTCCTCCCAAAGATCGGTGCTGTCCTCCACGAACTGATGCTTAGTGCTGAGGCCCTCAAAGATACCGATGCGGATAGCTACCGACTGGATGCCAGTGAGTACCAATGTCGCCCACAAGCATACCTTCAAGGTGGCTGCGCTGATACCCGTCTCACCAGGGTTAGGATAGAAGTACGTCCGTGCAGGTTGCACGCCACAGCGTGCGATACTGCTTACGGCAAGTCGTCGGAACATAGAGCGGTGTGTGCAGAGAGCTGAGCTTACTACTACAACAAGTACAACGAAGACGTGCTCAGTCCAACACAACGAGAGAAAGCGGTATTGTGCACCATAAAGAAAACATAAGATGAACCCACCAATGGGAGGAGACACATCACAATTGTGCCCTCGTAGTATCCCAAACCTCCCCTCAATCCAATCTCCATCTGACAGCAGCATCACTGAGTGGGGGCATATGACGCGATGTCGCACGTGGAGCCACCAAGTTAGAGAGAGAGAGAGCCGCGAGAGCGAGTTCTCCAATCCTCAATCGGGGGCAAGGGGGGTCAACTCGAGTCTGGCATCGCCTCTTATTTTCTCGTCAAACACAAGCTGAAGTCAAGTTAACCGTCAAAACAAAGATACACACCTCACGCACAATCATCGGAAGTCATCATGTACTACAGTACCACTCAAGTGGTATTCTGATACAGATGTACCACGACGACTGCAGCCTTAATGCATTTGGTGGGTCCCAAAGAGCATGGAGGGGCATGTGTACACATTGATAATACTGCTCTGGTTCCACTCTACCCCACCTGCCTCCCCCACGTGTGACTCTCAGTCAATCTCATCGCTGCCAGGGGCGACATAGGCATCCACGATATCATCCAAGAATGGCAGCACGTGCTGCTCAATGAATGTGCACGTCTCGGGGGAAAGGATTGCCCTTGTCCTCGCTGCCTCCCTATCCTCTTCCAGAACCTCCACAGCGGCCTTGTGTGATTCATTTGCATACCCCACTGCCGAGGACAGGTATTTCTTTGCATTGACGCCTTCCAGCACGGCCATCCCTTCCTCTGTCTGCATGGTGTTGGCCACAAACTCAGCAAGGTAACGCTGCACCTCCGGAAGATACTCTTTACCCATGCCCAGGCGATCCACCGCTACAGTCACCGCATCACTCTTAAGCAGCAGTCCATGCTTTGTTGTTTGTGAACTGCAGTTGCAGTAGCACTGCACCGCCAGAAGACGATGGGCACTGTTGTGGGATTTCAGGCACGCGGTAAGACTCGCGCGCCAGTCTTCATCCTCCAAGAGCAGCTCCTGTCCGTCGTCCGTCCGCGTTACGTTCAGAAGAATGTGAAGAATCCATCTCTTCAGGTCACGTTGACCCTGCTCCTTCAGGGTCCCCTTCTCCTCCAGCGCCGCCTCACGGGTTTCTTCGGATTCCATTATTTCAGAGTCAGGCTTCTTCGTACAGCTACCGCCCATGATCGCCGCATTATGTTCATCCTCGTCATCTGAAGGACCCAGGCGATTATAAAGCATTTGAAGTTTGCCCAAGTAGAAGCCGCGCATGTCTTCATCTTCCTTCTGGAGCAGGTCGTCCACGGCAGTGATGTGGCTCGCCGTCAAATTATTTAACAGGATAAGCGTCATTTCCTGTACACTGTGCACCAACGCCTCCTCGAGCGCGGATTTCTCCATGCCGTCTAGCAGGCGCATGGCCTTGCGTACGACGAGCCGGCCAACCAACATCTCGGCGCAGGTGCCATCTGCCGCGCAGTTAATGAGGATGGTCAGGATGTCACCCACGATGTGAATGCCACCGGCGTGCAGAAACTGCAGCAGTGAGTCGATGGAGCGCGGGCCGTACTGCGGGGACGAGAGAAACGCCCACAGATTCGTGTTGTCCTTGCTCTGCTCAGCAATACCACGTGCCGCCATTTTTCGTACATCCTCACGCTCATGACGGAGAAAACTAAAGATTTCTGTGAATTGGGCAATGGCCTCAGCGGGGGCCTCACCAGTGGCCATGCGATGGGACGTCGGACGAACTCACGACAGGGAAAAAACGTGGAAATGGCAAACACGTAGCACCACGCCGACAAAGAGAATGACTTGAAAATAAACTCGGCAGGTCAGGAGGTCTACCTCCCCTCACCCACAGTGGAAAAGAAGCGTGTGGAAAGGAGAAATGGTGATCATGCTGACGCATTATTAACTGCAGAAACGAGGGACTGCATACCTGCTTTCACGCGTCCCTAGGATCGACCTGGAAGCAGTAAAATAATAAATAAATAAACTGTCGCTCGCGTGCCTTCAGGAACAAATTATGCGTGGCACCCATAAGACAGATTTTACTTCCCCCCCCCCTAACCGTGTTCAGTCGCACGACGGTTTCTATTTGGAATGTGCCCTTTACTGACTCATAACACAGGTCCACCCCTCACAGACTACGCCTCAGGTGGAACCACCAAAATTCCCCCCGACACCTGTCCCTGGGTCCTAACAACGTATGCCTCCCCATCACATCCCCACACAAAACGACGGCACGCAGAGATGCAGACAGACTCCCACCCCACCCCCTCCTTCCCGGCATCCTGTCCCCCTCTTGCGCCTGCTGGCCCTGGCCCACTCCATCTGCACCCTCGGTGCAGATTCGGCGCCCGCACTTTCAGTGCGTGTCATCTAGCTAGAAGAAGCGACTGCACGCGGTACTGCTAGGTCTAGCGCCTCAGCCTTTTTCAGTGCCTCTTCCACTTTGGTCTTGTGCACACGCTGCCCGTAGGTGATACGCATGGTGCGCACCTGCGCATAAAACTCCATGGCGTTACCCTGTGGAAGTAGACTCGGATGCAGATAGCCGCCCTCCTCCAGTTCTTCAATCAGTTCCATCACTTCCTGCATGTAGACCAGCCAAGTCGAACTCTGACGAAGATCACTGTTAAGCAGGGAAAGGGTGACGTCTTCCGCCAGCTGCTGCACGAGCCATACCGCGGCGGTGGCACATTGTGAAGCGCGGTGCACAACAGCACCGCCGTGGCGTACCGCTCGCTGTGTAAGATCATGCTGTTTCTTTAGCAATGCTGCCTCGTCCTGATTCAGTTGAAAAAGGAGTGTGCGATCGCTGTTACTTTGGAAAGCAGCGGCTCTAGCAACACCCAGCTCAGCGGCCACTTTGGCGTGATCCTGTGCGATGCGTCGAGCCTCGCTAAACAGATACCAAAAGGTCGCCTCGCTCCTCTCCATGTCTGATACTGTCACCACGGAGTCTGATGGTTGTCCTACAACCGCTAGATGCGGAAGCACTCGCCGCATAAGAATGCTGCTGACATCTGTAATGGCGTCAAGCTCTGCGTGGGGACTGCACAGCCAAAAGCCAATGCAGGCTTCAAATCCGTGGTGCAGTACACTCAAGTAATCCTCCGGCGTGGTGGCATGCATCGCCTCCCACATGACACGTTCTGCGACCGCATTATGCGTCAGCAGATGATCGTCATCCACGGTTTGATTAAGCAGCCGTCGCACCTCATTTCGTGTCTGGTAGTCCGGATCGACTTCTGCAAACTGGCGGATAAGAAGTGCCTCCTGCTCCTCTATCTCGGTATGGCTCATCTCCCCTCGGCCAATGCAGTACTTGCGTGTCTCAATGAGGAAGCTTGCGTACACCAAAGCGCGGTGGCGTGCATCACGCAGTCGTCGGGCCATACCTAATGTGGCTCGCATGCCAGAAGCAAAGGGATAACTGGGCAGCAATGCCAAGTACTTTGCGTACTGGGCAACTGTGCACGCCAGCGAATCCCCGGCGTGGACCTGCACCGCGTGGTAAAATAATGCGTCATTGTAGGCCATGTCCAATAGCAACAGGGTGTGAGTGATGAGGCGGGTCGCCTCTCGGTTTCCCTCCTCCGCGCGAATGTCAAACCACTCCACCGCATCTGGCGATAAAACCTGGAGGATAAAACGCATCTGCAGCTGATCCTCCACCGAGGCCTGTGCAAGAAATGTGTCTCGGAGCCGCAGCGTCAGCCCTGCTACCAATTCCCCAATCAGTCGATGCAACCAGTCGTCGCCAGAGCCGGTCATGCGATCAATGAAGGAGGCGTATGCAGCCTCCACGGGGACGTGTGCGTTCATGAGAACCTTTGTGAACGCCACAACGAGCGCACAGCGTAGGTAGCACCACACAACGTCCTGCCAGTCACCATGCATAGCAAAGGCCGGCTCCAGTACCTCGAGGTTACCACACAACGCTGCACTAATGATGCCATCCATGGCACGACGCGAGGAAGAGCTGTCGGCACCGACGGATGGACTGCCCCGCTGCGCGTCCACACTGGAGTATTGCACAGACTCTTCGTACAGTTGCGATAGGGCATCAAGTCGATGCTCATTGCCACACCACGATAGGTCAAGCTCACCATTACCATACTCACCGAAGAGCGGGGTCAACGACGTGTGACTAAACCACGGCTCTCTCACTGTCTGCAGCTGGGCGGCACTGAGTACACAGCTGTAGGCACAATCCCCATAGGTGGCGGCGGCAGTAATGGCCTCCTGCAGCATCCCGCCGCGAATGTAAAATAAGATGAGCTGCCGCACAACTAGGTCATCCTCTCCTACTAGTTTCGCCTCCCGTTGACCGGCAGTCCGGTAAGTACGCTCCAGCCAGCGGCAAATTAAGTTCATACGACGCAAAAGCGGTTCACGTAGGAGACAATTCTGGATGTGGGCAAACTGTGAGATAAACCAACGGCGGTGAGGCTGCGTTGTGGCGATCCCGATTGCATCGGGGTGATACTTCTCCTCCTGCTCAGCGTCCGCTAGGATATCCTCCATTAGGGCCCACAGGTGCGCCTCCTTCACCTGGCCGCTATCTGTGGCGCACTGTTTAAAGTGCTCAGCAGTCAAAACGGCGGACAGGTTAGATTTCATATACCACTCGGCATACTCACGCAAGGGGAACAGTGAAGGAACCGCACCTCTTGCAGACATAAGGGAGTGCGCCTGGCGCTTAACAAGCGCAGTGGATGGTGCTGCAGATGTTTGATGGATATCCAGCGTGCTGTAACGCGGCGTTGGCAGATCCACCTTTCCGTACTGTGTCTCGTATTGCGCCATCCTTCCGAGGGGTGGGGGAGGTTGCCAGCTCGACAATTAAAGGTCCTACGGTAAAAGATCCGACCTGACTTCCTTCCCTACGGTAGCCCGTAGTTCGCCAGAGACGAATGGGCAATGTACGGCGATCGAGCACAGTCTAAAGTCTGCTCGCAGGAGTGGAGAAATCTATCCCTTTCGTGTAGGGACGAACAAAAAAAAAAAAATAAGACACCGTGTTGTATGGTATCACATATTCACGTATAAAACGATGCTCACAATCTCCATACCAACATGCAACGGTCATTCAGAGAGTATCCATCCGTTAAGCAGCCTCGTTCACCGGGGTGTGTTCGGATTTTTTTGCATCGCACATGGAGTCAACTTTTAACACTGGACACAAAGACTCACCTTTCAACCTTACTCAAAGATCCGTCCTCGCAAATCCGGTGCGCCTGCAGCGACTCTCGCCGATCCCTAATCCTCTAGGTCCTGCCATTCTCCTCATCAAGCAGGAGGCGCTCATAGTCCTCGGCGGGTGGGACTTTGCTGTTAATGGGTGGTCCATGCCAAATATCTTCGATGGATGTGGGGCTCTCCCACGCAAATCCCATGGCG
>JAIZPF010000003.1:160889-171976 GCA_020509355.1 Blechomonas ayalai | reverse complement strand
AAAAAAAAAATGATGCAATCGGGCTTCCCAAGCAAGTCCACACATTGTGGAGCACATAGAAGCACACTCCATGCCAGCAGGCTCGAGAATCTGACTCATACCTGAGAACGCATGAGTAGAACGTATTCCACTGCGGGAAGCTCGTCACACCTGTAGCACGAAGACGCCAGAGAACCTGCACTGTGGATTCGGAAAGTACGAGCAAGTACCATAGAGGCAGAATGGTCGCTGGTCTTGGGGTTACGAAACACAATGCAAAGCTGGTGGTCCACCACTCTGCTCGCTTCTGCGAAATGTACTTCAAATGTGCAGGGAGTCGAATCCTGGCAGCACAGAACAAGGGAGATGTCATACCCCTTTACAACGTCTGAAGTGCCTTGAGGCGCTCCATGATGTCGTCCTCCCCGGCCTCCACCTTCCGCGAAGGTACACTGACGGCGTTACCTAAGCGGCCTTGGGCCATTGCGGTGCTAATGTCAATGTTATTCGCTGCCGCCAGCTGCTCCATTAGAGAATCAACCTCGCCAACGGGCATTGTGGAAGCGTTGGTGCTTTCAAAAGCAGCGTCCATCGTGCCAAGGTTGACATCCATAGTTCCGACCTGCTGCTCGAAGGCGTCCATGACACGCGTAATCTTGATCGGGTCCATCGATGCCAAAGCCTTCTCCATCCCCTTCACGGTTCCCTTCATCGCCTTGGTGACCTGCTGCATCTGCATTGCGGTTTGAATTCGAGATGAGGCGGCGTCGATACGCGAGGCAAGTCGGAGGTAATTGAGTGCCTCATTCTTCTTGCGAATGGCATTTTCAGAGTAGATACGTGCTGCCTGGAGATTACCCTTCTGGAGAGCCATTTTGACATTGGACTTCTCTTTCTCGGATGCCCTCTCCGCCGTGTCACAACTTTTGGAAAGCTGCTTTGCTGCGAAGCGCATGTTGAAAAGAATGTCAAACAGCTTCTCGTCCTTCATGGGTGTGGCACGCGTGGGCGAGGCGACGGGGCGCACGTAAGTGCCGAAGAGAGTCCGAGTTACCTGTAACACGTGAGTATGTGTTGACACAAAGCTGTCCGGGTAAGAAGACAAAAAAAAAAGATCTCCTTCAGAACTTCCCTTCTTCCTGCAGTGGCGCTGCCATACGCATGAAACGAGGAAGGAAGAAACTCCCCGAGAGAATACGCGAAAAAAAATATGAATGGCCTCAAGTAAGGAAGTATATGACGCTCACTGAGAACTCAGCGGAATCTCTAGGTGAAGCAACATAGCGTGCACAGAAATTTAGCTGCAGTATCAGCTCTGACTGAGGACTTAGCCCTTCCAGAGTGATGTCATGTGGGTACAGCGGAACGAGGCCCGTGTTTTACTGCGCGATGTAAGGGGCGTCATCACGGTGCTCCCCACCCCACCTCCTTCACAGTCCACTGGGACTGCGGCCTGCTTCTCCCTCCAGCTAGACAACACCATCTCCGCTATTGTGCATCACGAGAAAGTCGCGCCTCATGTAGCATGGAGTAGAGAAGGGGCACCGATGTAGGTCCCCCTGTCAGATTCAGTTCTGTCGCCAATACCTGGCGGGGCACACGACTATCCGGGACTCTTGCCTCCAGCTGGAAAACCGCACGCGAGTGCTCCAAACCGTTAAACTCTAGGTACTCCTTAATAAGCTCATTAATGACCATATTCTCAGGCGGGGTGGGAGGGTGCACGGCATCACCCTCAGCTGCGCCAGAACTAGAGCCGACCCTCGTACCCAACGACGTGCCGGAAAGGTTTTGGAAAATAGCTGCACGTAACTCTGCCTTCACGTGACTGATGGTGCCATCCGCGTCGAGGGCCTCACGCATGGCCGCCTTAAGGGATTCCTGGCTGCTCATAGGGATAACGAGGTACACCGACAGAGCTGCAACTTGCTCTCAAGGCCCTCTAAACGATTGTCTATAGGGCACAAAGAGACAACTGTATGTATTGGAGCAGTGCTTCCTGTGAGATGTGGTAGTAGATGCGGGGGAGACAACGAGATTAATCAAGTGTCGTACAGCATCTTGGCACACACGCATACGGCCTCGTAGCGACCCTAACAGACAAACACCCGCACACGTCGCATCATGAAATGCGTTAGGGCATAAGTGGGGGAAGGAGGTGGGGGGGTACTGATACATCCTATGATCGTTAAGAGTCAGTATAGAAACACCAGTATCCTCTCATTTTGGAATAATCAGAAAAGGGATGAGAAAGGAAAAGTATCCCTGTCCTTCTAGCATACGGCTGGAAGATACAGCGCACAAAGGAAAAGGAAACGATACTTACTTTGATAATGGCTTACTGGTGAAACAGTTCTGTCCCAAGATTATATGTGTGTCTCTAACGACTAAAGCAGTGCCCTCTCTAGCCCACAGACGATACTCACACGCCACCCCTCCCCCTCCCCCTCATTCTGCTTGTTTGTCGACAGATTACCCCTCATACAATATTCATCACTTGCTGCAGGCCATCCCTGTAATGTAGACCAGGCATATCAAGCTGCAACACGTTGCCACCTATGACGCGATACAAAACCGAGGGCGAGGACCACGACGCAACTAAAAGCTACCAGCTGAAGCCCACTGAGCGAAGCTCTATGGCCGTTAGATGGAGCAATGCGGTCTGTCTTCGGGATTGCTTCGTCACCGTTCGAACCCCTTTTGCTAGCCTCCTGTCCCACCGTAGAGCCCTGCCTTTTCTCCTGATTCCTTGCAGTGGGTGAGTCACTGAAGCCCAAGTAAATAGCCTCAAACTCCGTTTCGCCACCTGCTTTGCAACGCTCCACTACGCACCTGGTGGTAGAGAGCGCCACCAGCTGGCACCCTTCTGGCAGACGAAATGTGTCCGTGACTTTCAGCGTTGCCTCCTGACGTACATATTTCAGTCGCACCACATCCGCACTCCCTCTGACGCCCACGATCACCTGGCTCGAGGAAAGCGGGGCAACCATCAAAGGGCCCATGATCGCCGGCTGTTTGTCCCGATGCCGCATGTCCACCGAGGAGGACAACGAAAAGTTATTAATCAGCGGTGTCAATTTTCGTATAGATCCCTTAGTTATATAAATGCCGTGGACGGTGGCGTCATCAAGTAGCACGAACGCAAAGTTACCACGACTTGAGGTGCTCACCACAGAGCGGCTCCGTTGAGGTTTTCCATTACGACTAGGCACGGGGCACTCCTCCGTCTTTTTGTTGTCCACAAGATTCCAAAATTGGATCATATGAGACTTCTTAGCCACAATGCCTAGTTGATTCACGGCATAAAAAGGATGGACACCTTTGTCCTCCACAAAGATGCGTAGCTTTCCCTTCTTATACTCCACAATGGTCGTAAGCGTGGATGGGCTACTTACTACTAAAAATTGGTTGCCACCCCAGAGCACCTGAGACGCAGCCTGCGTCTCGATTTCAGTCAGCAAATCGCCTAGGTCATCTGTGAGAACGTTGTAGAGGCGGAGCACCGTCTTGGGATCACCGTCAGCCAAATGGGACTGGCCAGTCACCGCATCTCGAGGAACAACGAGAGCGAGTATTGAAAGGGAACTGTTGTAGGCATACGCAAGCGTTAGGCCACCGTAGGCCAGCCCAAACAAGCCCTTCACGTCCGCAGACTCCATGAACAGGCTACCGTTCTGGATGACGAAGAACCTGTCATCGGTTAATGCCGACATTACACCTGCTTTTTCTTTCTATTCCTTCCCGTCTACTTATGCGAGAGCACAGCAACAACATAAAGTGTGGGAGAAGCCCAGAGGAAAAGGTAACTTGAAATGGGCAGAACTCATCACAACGCGCACTTTATCTGAAGGTGCAACAGTTCTTCACACTACAGATCCTGGGGTTGGCGTAAGGGTACCACGGAGTGCTGTTATACTGCCTTGGTAGATGAACGGGATGGGACATTGTGCGTATGGAACGCCTGTTACATGATTGCACACCCGTGCCCAGTGATTAAGTTGCCTGTTCAGCTAAAACGCCCGTTGGCATAGATATCCCGAAAATGTCACCTATAGCGTGAGTGTGCCCACCACGTAGTTGCAGCTTGGCGCGAAAGCCTCTAAAGGTAGACTGAATTCTCGTTGCGGAGGCTGACAGAAGGGCAGTCACAGTGGCTTGTGGCGGGAGGCAGTACTGCGCATATAGCCACCACTTCTCGCACAGAGCAAGCATTTCACCCGCCAAGGCAAGCTCGTCCAAACATTCACCCTCCACCATGCCACGCTGGATAGTCTCCTGCTGTATGAGTGTGGCCAGTACATCTTCATTTACATCTCTCATTTTCGTTTCCAGGCGTAAGAGTCGCCTCCACATCCATCCCGGTTGCGTCTGACACAGTTTTAAGAAACTGCTATCCAGCGCCTCGATGCAGATGGTCATGCGTCCAACAGTCTCAAATGCGAGAAGCGCATTAACAGTAAAAGCACTCCGGTCGGCCACGATACGTGACCGTGCACTACGCTCCAAATCCCCCACCAAATCGGTAATTGCAATCTGCGTCACGCTAATGCACATGTGATACGGCAGTAAGTCGGCATCCTCGAGCAAGAACCGCCGCTCCTCCTCCTCATCTAGTACAACTGTGGTAAGCCGGCGTGCCACCATCGCACGCTGCGCCTCATTCCGTGATCGGACGACCTGCAACAAACCCCACAAGTACTCCTCGATCAATGCCAAACGCTGCTCACCTTCCCCCGGCATAATACTCAGAAAACATGCGCGACGCAAATCATCCCAGTTAACGAGGCTGACGCTGCATTGCAGGCCTGCAGGTGGCGTCCGCGGACGTTCCGACCCCTCAGTCTCAGGACAGCAAGCTGGTACTTCTGTCGGCATGAAACGTTGGCCGCTGTTATCCTGTGTACTCACTGTACAGCACAGGAAGGCGCGAGATTCTGTCAAATCTGATAGGGAGAAAAGAAAAAAAAGAGCAGCTCCGTGGTCGCATTTTCACCCCCTTCCCTCCACCATCACAGAAATAGAAGCAACCCATCGAGAGAGGCACCGCCCTCACCACATGTATGCATGTGGTGACGGTGCACGGACTCTGTCATCCACGTTGCTAATGTGATGTCAGAGCTGCAAGCATCGCGGACAACCGCTGTTGCTGCATGGATTGAGTCCCCATAGATTTTAATCACGCTTACTTCATAGGTCACTTATTTATACGAATCCAAAGGGCTCATCACCTTAGCGTTCAACCCACCGCCGACAGTTACAAGAAAGGAGATTTGCACGTTTCGTTTGGCAAGGGGGACCACACAATGCGTAACAATTCAGTGCACCCGTGCCTGCCCTGGTGTACACAAAAAACAACGTGTGCCCCATTCGGCGTCCTAGGGCCGCTCAGCGCCTATCCCGCTTGCCGTTGCTCTTGACCTTACCCGTAAACAAGTGCATAGGACGAAGATTGGGAATGTGGTGGTCGCCCTCGCCCTTCTTGGCAAGTCGGGCAAGTGAGCGCGTCTTGACCTTGCTGAGCTTCACGGCTCGGAGTTTCTCGTTTACGTCCTTATATCCCTCACCGCGCCCAACGCTCATGCTGCGGTCGCGGCTTGCGGATCGGGCACTGAGACTACGAGTGGTCTTGGTACTGATGTGCGACGACCCAGACCGATCACGCATGACGGCTTCCTGGGCAACCGACATCGAGCGCCCGCGCTTCTTCCCCGCTGATGGTGACTCACGTGCTCCCGCAGAGGCAGACCGTGCATCCTGGCTGCCAGTGCGGCTGTTAAACCGCTCGATGGCCACTGACTGCTGACGTGTGCGGCGAATAGCGGGATTCTTCATAGCCCGCTCCATCTTCAGCACCTTAACCTTATCCTTGATAAACTTAACCGCCTCCAAGGTATCCTCGTTCAGGGAATACTGAGACTTCTTACGAGACTCCTCCAGCTCTAACTGCTCAAGACGCGCCTCCTCTTCTGCCTCCAGTTCCAACAGCCGCTCATGAACTTCCGGATCGATGTTATCGTAGATGTTGTGGCCATCCATAATGTCAGGGATGATGTCATCCACCCATTCTGGGTTCTCCAAATCCCATGTCTTGCGCTCATTCGTCTGGTAGCGACCTGGGCCACCGTTCTCCCATTCGTAATCACGCTCCGTCTTCCGACGAACTCGAGCAGGCTCACCTAATGCCGCTGCCTTCTCTACCAGTGGCGGTATATACGCGGGACGCTCAATGTTATCCCGTCGTTGAGGGGTAGCACAGTACAAACGGTTTTGAATCGCGAGAAACCGGCCGGAACCCTCCTTCTGCTCTGACCGATGAGCAAGGAGCACGTCGCAGGCCATCATCTTAAGGTCGCCCACACCCACATCCGTCAAGGTACTCGTGGTGATCCACTTAGCACCAGCCTCTTCAATGGCAGACATCACCAGCTGTTGCTCCGCTGACGAAACGTCGTCGATGGTACACACGTCGCACTTATTCAGCACAATGACGACGGGCTTACCTGTGAACAATGGGCCGATGGACTTGAAGAGCGACACCTGCTGCGAGATGGAATAACCGCATTGGCCACTAAGATCCATAAAAAACAGAATGCATGCGCGGAGATGTGCGAGTGCAGTGATGGCCTGCATCTCGATCACATTACGCTCTTCAAGCGAGTGATCAAGGATGCCTGGTGTGTCAATCACCTGCCACGTACCGTATTTATAGTCCGTGTGTCCGACGAAAAGGGACTTGGTGGTGAACGCATACGGTTGCACTTCCACGTCGGCGCGAGTGACCTTGTTCATAAAGCTAGACTTTCCAACATTAGGAAATCCCGTCACCAGCAAGGTACGTGCGTTGGGATCAATGGAAGGAAGCCGCGACATATGCTGGCGTACCTTTTCCAGGTAGGCCAGAGCGTGGTTCAGTTTTTTGCACGCCGTTGCCATGCGTCCCAACGCGGCTCGCTTCAGCTGCTTGCACCGGTACAAGGAGTCGCCGTACTTCAGCAGTCGAACGTAGTCTCGGCCAATATTGTCGACCATGTGCCTAACCGCCCCAACCTGCCCGAGAGCAACCTTGTAGTGGTCGCGGTCATACAAAACGTGCATGAGGTCGCCGTAGAAGGGGTGGACATCGTCCATACGGGGAAATTCTTGTAGGATGTGGGTAAGCTTTTCATTGATGGTCTTCTGCGTATACTTGACCTTCCTCATGTAAAACTGGCGAATGCGGGAGATGTGGTAGCCCTTGTGGACGACCGTGGGCGTCTTTCGCTGCGTTTTGGACAGGACGATGTCCATGAAATCCTTGTACCCCGGGACGACGGCGATCGTCTTGAAATTGTAGATGGACGCCATCCTCTCTACAGCAACACAAAAGAAAAAACTGAAATGACTTCCCGCTCCTAATGTCGTCACATGAAAGATATGGTAACACAAAACAGAATGAAGAAAAAAAAGGATGGGGGAGAAGATCCGTCACGAAAGCATCAAGAATACGTGGTACGGCAAGAATTAAAGCAGGGGGCGCTTCCATAGATTATTCATGAGCATATCATGGATCAAAGTATTTGCATGTCTCATTAACGCAAGTCACAAAGCACCCCCACATACACACACACACACACAAGCACACGGACACAAGAAATAGGTTACCAGTAGTAACGCACCAACAAAATTTAAAAAGAAAAAACATGTCATCGAAGAGCAGAAATGCGGTATCCCTTCGTGCCGTCAAATTCAAGTAGCACGTCATATATTGGCCTTAACGCGCATCTGTGAGACACCGTGATAAGTGTCATGCCTGCCTTCTGTAGCTCTCTATGTAACGCTCGTTCTGAATCTTGAGAAATGGCGCTAGTGCATTCATCCAACACCGCGAACAACGGTTTGTGAGACAGCAAACGGATAATAGCAATACGTTGTTTTTCCCCGCCTGAAAGAACTTCCTTCCAGTTCTTTATTGTGTTTAACCCACCTTCACGTTCAATAACTTGATCAACACCAACTATCTGTGCATAATAGAGAAGCATTTCGTCACCAATCCCATGCGCACTCGCCTGTGATTCAGTCCAGGGGTAGTACATCTGATCGCGCATTGAGCCCGGCGGGAAGTAGACATGCTGTGAAAGAACATAAAGGCTATCACTATCAGGTCTTGTAATGGTACCATTCAGAACTGGTTCCAAGCCAGCTATTGTTCGTACCAAAGCCGTCTTCCCGGTTCCGTTGGCGCCCATGATAAGTACATGTTTTCCTAATGCACATCTAAAATTTAAATCGTTGATAAGCGGAACGCCGCTAGGCGACGCAATATCTACATGGGAGAACACAATATCACTAGCGCCCTCAGTACTGCAGTCATGACCTGCCCTAATGTTCAGGTTGGCTTGAGAAATTCTACTCAGTGACTCTCGTAACTTCCCAACACGGTGAGTACAACCGCATAGTGCAGCTACTTTCTTGTGCAGCAGAAGTAGCTTACCAACAGCCCGAGAGAGAGGTATGTAGAGCTGAACGTTGTCCAGGTAGAGCTCGGTTAGCCGAGAATTTGAATACTCCCACCTCTTGGCCACGCTCATACCACCACAGACAAAGTATCCTATGCAAGTGGCTCCCTCCTTCACCAGCACAGAGTCTAATATTCCACTTTTCCATTTCGTCTCCTTTATGTACCCCTCGTGTCTAGTGATCGACTCCAGCAGCTCATCCGCATGCTCCCGCTCCACTTTTTCGCCGCCGTATAACGCAATTTCCTCGGCGTGCTGGACCATCTGGTGATGGTATCCTCTAAAGTGACTCTCCTTGTCCCGACTGACATTCAGCAGTGCTGCAAAGTTGGGCAAAAACGTTGATCGTAGTGTAGTCACAAAAATAAAATATGATATGACAAATACCGGCGCCACAACTCCGCCTGTCTTGGAAAACTCAATGGAAAAGGCCACGACATCCAAAAAGGGACGCAGAACCGATTGGAAAATATCCATGAAGTTACCGCAAAATATGCGCGCTTCGTCTGACATACGGTGGTCTACATTATCGAGTAAATGTTTTGATGCAATAGCGTACACGTTATCTCCTCGCAGGTACTCATCGTGTAACGCCTGTTGCAGATTATCTCGACACTGCAGTTCTATCATAGATTTCGTGTAGTCAATGCCAACACTAAGTATGGTGGAGGGAATCATCCACATGCCCAAATCTGCGACGGCATGGACAAAAGGTTTCTGCCTCTTTTGGACGAGAAGCTTACCGGCCTTTCCCACAGTTTGAGCAAGAATAACAGTCAACTTCGTTCGCAAGAACAGCAAAATACACATTGTCAGAAGTCCAACAAACTCCTGTGATTTTATTCGTGGTACACAAATCCTTAAAAGTTGTGCAAAGCGCCGCCAAAAGGCACGATTTAAGGAAAGCGTGTCTGACCCTTCTCCCTGAAGATGTAACGGTCTGTGCTTCTTCCCTTGGTTAACCGTTATTCGCAAAATTCTAATGAACGCTGCAGAACACAACAATTGCAACGACAGAACCTCTAACGACCATCTGTACTGAGTAAAGTACTGTGATAAAGCAAAAAGATGCGGCATGTTTGTGAGCTACACTAGAGAGCCACAGCAGCCCTACAGTGCAAGATAAAATAATAAATAAATAAATAAATGGAGCACTATGACGTAATGCCGTATTGCCAATTCTGTTGCAAGTCGGGACACCCTCCAATAATGAATCACTGAAAAGCTGTGTAACCACAGAAATAAGGAGATTGAGTTGTTGCTGTTTTTTTTTAAGCAAGACACCTGAAGAACACAATAGCAGTCGCCAGGGGTCACCGTGATACATGCGCTTGAGAAGGGCCTACTCATTCGGTTTGCAGGAAAGATAGCCGCCACATCGTTTGATCGGGATAAAAATGGGTGCCAAATAAAACTGCTTCATATGCGATGAAACCTACCACTATGCAGCTCAAATGACATAACTTGAGCAACGCATGCCCAAAGGGAGTCACAAAGACCTCCCACCACGTCGCACCGACTGCCTCACCTTTCTGCCCAGCAGTCCCAAACTGGCACCAGGGCACCTATTACGTCCTCAACATGAAGGCTACAGACGCTTGTGACGCAGAGGTTCTGGGCTGTCCACTATACGCATCTGCAGTGGAGCCTTGAAGGATACCCTAAGGGATAACACAACTCTGGCAAACGTATCACACCCATCGAGAAAACACATTCAATGCACAGGCCAATCTGCAAGATGCCCCCAATGAGTTACCAAAGGAAATAGGCACATCAATGAATACTATACAATGGAGAGAAAATCATGCGCAGTGTTGTGACAATTAAAAAAAAACAGTGTTGCATCCCCATCTTATCCCAACGGCACTAGCATCCCAATCAAGCCCCTCTCCAACACTCTTTCCAGAATTCGCTGAAGAACAATGGCGAAAACTTGAGACCTAGCGCAGCTATGACAAGGGGAACAACGGCAAGCACATCTGCGCATTACACAATATCATTGAGAAGAGGGAAATCGCCTCAATATCTGTTACCGGCGCGGCAAGAGCGTCCCCCCTCACCTGTGCCAGTATTGCAACACTTAGAAAGCACGACGAGCTCAGAGGCGCAAGCAGCGTCGCGTTTTCTTCTTGCTACCGCTTCCCGCAGCAGCTGCTTGAGTGCGCCGCCGGGTGGCTTTTCGATGTAAAGGGCGGGGACTTGGAGATCGTGACGGGGCACCACCAGGACAGACCGCCACCACCGCCGTCCACCTATGCCCACCGCCAACGACCTCTTTCCGCCACAGTACATCATGCATCTCATCGAAACACGGTATGCTGCGTGAAAGCAGGGCTGGTAAACACCGATTCGGTCCGTGGGCCCAGCACCCGCACCCCGCGCACATGGCAGTCCCTCCCGTTTTGGTGATTCTCCACAAAAAGAATCTCTAGTCGAGTGCACCATACGCGCTGATCCGCTGCAGCCGCTTCGTGCAGCATACCGGTGATGACAGCAGCATCTTGGCGGCCACCCTCAGCCGCATTCCCCATATTCACCTGTAACGGCTCCCCCGCGCCGCACATCTCCAACAGTACCCAGCCGGATGGCTTTTGGACCTCCACAGAGGCTACT
>JAIZPF010000003.1:136587-160879 GCA_020509355.1 Blechomonas ayalai | reverse complement strand
GCACATCTCCAACAGTACCCAGCCGGATGGCTTTTGGACCTCCACAGAAGCTACCTCAATCATGTCATTCTCGTGGGTCCCTGCCTTCACCTTCGCAACACGAGGCGTGTAGCTTTCGTCCTGTCCGTAGTCCAGGAACACAGCGGCCGTCTCAACAGCGCTGAGCTGACCAAACTCAATCGTAAGGGTATGCGGGAGCATACCGTCTGACTGCCAGAAGGTTGAGAGGTCGTTATAATCAAGGAGATGTAGCACGCCGCTTCCGTGCTTGGCGCTGCTCACCGTCCACACAGCCGCGCCGACGCCGAGCGCTACATCAACCAGGTTGTGCCGTTTGATGTGTCTCGTTAGTTCTTCGGGGAGAAGGACTTCTGAGACGGGTTCCGTCTCTTCGTCAGGTTCCGTCTCGTCGTCAGGGGGTCCACCCCGGGTGTCCACACTTCCAGGGCGTGAAAAAGAGTCTTGTCGGGTGGAAGGGAGCATTTCCTTTTCCGTCGTCCTTTCAGGTCGCGGTCTACGATGCTACAAGGAGGAGCTTGGCTGGTGGCGTATAGCACCTGAGAACGAGACTAGCGGAGCTAATAGACACTATGGGCGTCCCACAGGGTAGAGGTGGAAAAAAAGAGCGATCCAGTTAGTTGGCTGGGCAGTTTGGTGCGGAAGCCGTGGATGCCTCGACCATACCCGTACGTATCCATGCGCTCGCAAACGCTACTCTGACCTCCAGAAAACTCTTTAATGCTCTCTCCATGTGGTGAAGGACAAATTCACGCAGCACACCTTCTACACCACAACATACACGCAACCACACAACCGTCAAAACCACAGAAAAGAAAAAGGAATGAAGGGGCGCACAAGGCAGGCAGAAGACTATTTCCCTCGTCCCACTCAGTACAGGGGCAAGAGAGGTACTCGCCACGCCCCCCGATACGGTTTAAGGGAGGAGCATAAGCGAGCACGGGGTAATAATTTCACGACATGAACTTACATGAAGAAGAACTAGTGCGGGATGGTCGAGCATGGTGCCCCTCCCTCCCCCCCCCTTTCACGGTGGCCACCCCTCGCGACCCCCTACACCACTACTTCCGTCACTCATGAGCAGGGTCATCGTAGTCGAAGCTGTACCGATCTCTCTCGCGGCTGCGAGTAACAATCACTAAGAGAGATCATGAACGAAGAAAGAGGCAAAGAAGTAGACCGCCAAAAAAAAATCAAAAAAACTGGACATAAATCCCTTAAAAGAAAAAGAAACCCTCCGGGTTCTCCGAGGCCCTCAGTTGGGCCTCCAGCCACTCCACCTGGGCATCGTCAAGGCTCTCCTCATAGGCGCTACTGTTCCCTTCCCAGATGTCCTCATCATCAAAGGGGTACACTGTGGTGTCGATGCTGCGCTCAGTACACAAGGCCGCATCAGTGAATGTAGCATGCCGCTCACAGTCGAGCGGCTGCACCATCCCAGCAGCAGTGTACTGCCCTAGCATCGACGGCAGCTCCGGCGTTGGTACGGCAGAGTTGATGCGTGGGAAGGGTTGAGCTAGCACCCTCGGACCGTCCAGCGCCCAGTATCCCCCCGACTCCACCTGCCTGTCCTCCCCCGGGAAGGAGGGAGGGGGCACCAACCCAAGGTTCCCCTGGATCTCGTCCTCATCCTCGTCGTCGTCGTCGTCAGGACCGATGAGTAGATTGAACATCAGCGCCTCATCATCGGCTACGGTGTCTGGCATGGTAACACGATTGTGTCTCACGTTGTCTGTGTCGTGCAGCGCCGCTCCGGTACTCGTAGCCGCCGGCTGGCCTCCCTTCCCCGTACTGTGACGGGTAGACAACGGTACGGCAGCGTTGGAGGCGTGCGAGAGGCGGCGCACAGACAGCGACAGAGGCGAGCGCAGCCCCAGCGGAGACGTCCCTCTCGGCAGCGCATTTACCGAGTTGTTACAAAGACTCGTGATGGGTGAACATTGGTTAGACGGAGAAGTGAGAATGCCTTGGCTCTCCACACGGGTCATGTTGACCGCTGCTCGCGCATCGGCGTCTACAGGTGACCGTGGGAACTGTATTCCATACAGTTGGGACGAATAGCTCTGTCGCAGTGCCCAGGCAGCTCCTAAGCCGACTGCACCCGCGCCGGAGCAGTGTAATGGCAGAGTGCCGTTTGGGGGCGGCTGTTGAGCCTCCCCGGCAAAAGCAGCTGCCTCATCAGCTGGTTCACTTGGTGTGGTTGATGAACACCACATGTTTGAAAGGGGATTGGTTATATCCTCGAGAAGGACAGGCTCACCTTCGTGACGGTGCGGGTGGAACTCTGCAGCCCCAACACGTAGCCCACGGCGGCTAAGGGACGCGTCCCCATCACATACACTGACGCCTGAAGCAGCTCCCTCTGCCACACTGATAGTGCCCTTCGTGGGACAGGTGCGTGCCTGCTGGGTCTTCCACTGTGACCTGGCGGCCCCTGTGGAGGATTGGGGAGAAGCAAACTTTTGGAAAGCCTCGTGAGAGGGTGACGGACCTGCATCAAGGGGTGATGTGTCAAGCGTGGCCATGCTCATTTCATCGGAAGGTACAGGTGCCACGGAGGGTGTGCCTGCCGACGTAGGTATGGTATACAATGGCGGCAGTTGTTCACGACTGTGGGGCGCAATCACTGAACTAGGACGGTCAGAGGAGGGGGTTGTTACCATCCTTAAATCAGGTCGCGAGGGAAACCGCATGGGAAGGGCACTGTCCGTCGGGCCAGGCACAGAGTTAGTGGTTGGTGCACTACACAGGTCTTCAGGCTTGCATTCATGCGACACCACACCTAAAGTCCCACTAGAGGTTTCTGCACTTCTGTTAAGGGTGCCATTGTGTTTTGGTGGCGGTGAAGCAGGACCTTTCGGCCCCCAGCACTCATCGCTTATCGTGGTGGGTACTGTCCCCTGAACATAGTCAGCTGCAGCGCCCAAAACAACGCCCGGAGACGACACGAAATGTTCACCACTTGCCACGGCCGCACTGAGCGCTCCAGGGTCGTTGGACGAGTCCTGCATTCTAGGAGCACATTCGCCCGCCGTCGCGAGCTGGTAGCGCTGGCGCTTTCTCCATTGATGCTGTGAAACGGGCTTCCGCCGCACTGAGTTGCACTTCACCGGTAGTGGGGTTGCTTCTACTTTTGAAGTACCACCGCTCACGCCGTCGCTGCCAACCCGACACTCTCCACGTTCTTGCGGGCGCTGAGAAGCTGCTTCTTGGGCCTTATTCCTATTCCTGTGGGTTCGCTCATGACACCTGCTTCGCTTGGCCTCAAGCTCCGCTACCTCTCCCACCGCTTTCTCAAGCGCCACATTAACTACAGTCTGCTTTTGGAACGATGCAATTTGGGCACCGGTGCTGCCGGTAACCGCGACCTCCGGTATGGTATGCAGCACATCCATTCTGCCACTGGTCGGCCGTGCCCCACGGCGGGGACGCCCCTTCCCTGGCGTCCGCTGCGGAAGCTCCTTTGCCCGCTCATCGTTGTCTGCGAGCTGGAGAGCCGAGGGCATCGCTTTTCCGCCACCTTTTTTACAGTGACTGGATAATGCCGAAAGGGGCAGTGAGCGAAAGTCCTTTTGCTCAGACGAGCTGCGATGGTCTTGCTCGAACGAGGGCGCCGGCTCATGTGGCCGGCCGCTACCTAGCCTCTTACTCGTACCATACTTCCGTGAATGCATCCCCTTGGAAGGCAATCCTGCTACTGCCGGCGACAATGTCGAGCAAGGTGGTGAAATGTTGGGTGTCCGCGCCATCGTGCACGCGCCACTGGTGCGAAAAGGAAAGCAAGAGGGTGGGCTACCGGAATAGCAGTGAGACTACTTAAGTACAGATACTTCTAATAGGAGAAACTCAGAGATACCAGGTGGTACGACACGGACTGACTGCGTACCTTCAAGTATAGAACCACAGAGAGCCTGGACCCCCACTGGACGGCTCGCTGCCAATATTAGTGCGTTTCGTTTCGCCCTTCTCTCTCTTCTTCCGGAAGAAGCAAGTTGTAGGCTGGTCTTCCCGTGACGCAACCACCGACTGCCTCGAAAGATATCCAAGTCAGTTGCACTGACTTGCTCAGGAGAGTGAAAATAATGGAGTGTGACGGTGTGTTGAAGAAGACGATGGGGAGACCAACTAAGCACAGCACACTGGTCGGCAGCAGGGATCTGTATGTCGTCGATTCTGATAAACGGCGAGCTGCTGCACCGCTATGTCCTTCCGCCCCGCGTTCTGCTTGCTCGGGATAAGCACACGCACAAAGGTACACCAAACCGCTGTGGTACGGCAAAGGAAATCGTAACCTTAACGAAAAATAGAGACTGTAGCCCTTAGCCAGCGTCAAGCAGAACGTGGTGCGCGAAGGAAGATTGCGTTTATAATATGCAGCTGGGAGAAGAAAGGAGAATGCCTTAGCTATACCCTTTTTCTTTATTTCTGTTTTCTTCGTGAACGTCAAGTACTGTGTCTTTCTGGACTCGTACACGGATGGCGAGCAAATGAAAACGAAACGGTTTCTGTGTCTGTGTGAGAGAGAGTATGTGTGTGTAACAGGGCACGTTGTGATACGGCCACGAATGGCACAAGGCGGGCTGACACAGTATGGTAAAGACTGCACGAGAAGCTATACGGCAATACAGGGGAGAACTCTTTTTGGGGCGCCTTGTCTTGCAGATAAATACATCAATTGCTCGACAGCAACTAACAGGGATAAAGGAATATATATACGCGTATGTATGTAAGTGTATATATCAGCAATACCACAGCTAAGGCAGAAAAAGAGCAAACCTAACGAGACAAAGTTCAACTTTTGGATGAGTTAAATAAAAGGGTGGTCTGGGGTGATGGAAGAGGGTAAGCGATTGGGAAGAACCGGAAAGGAGGGAGGGGGGGGGGAAGAGAAAGCATGTCGAGGAGAACAGCATCGTACACGAGCCTTCCTAGCTCATCGACGGGAAGGAAAGAGAACCCTCCAGGACAAACAAACAACGCGATCCAGATTTGAGCCAGACCTAGGGACTCAGAATATAACATCCCCACTCATAGATAAGTGTACCGCTGCCGCCTCTCATGATATCTGTACTATAGAGAGAGGATAAATAAGGAGAATGGTACATACACAATCGTCGCCTCTGATGCACCCCTCCCCCTCCCCCCCAAACTAGCCTACAAGGGGCAGTATAGCGCCCCCACGATCTATCATTCCTTCTGTTCGTTTCTTTTCCCCTCTGCTCAGACACCCAGGCGGAGCACCATTGATACACATCCCTCCCTGTTGCAGAGAGGGGGGGACTCACTCTGGCCCGCTGGTCTTCATCGTTCTTGATATCTGGTGGGTAAGGGGTGGTCGCTAGAGACGCTACGCCATGGATTCCTTAATATCCGCAAGCATCAACGCCGCCTCCTCATCATTTGGATCTGTCTTCACTGCCAGTTGCGCAACCTCTAGCGCTTCGGCCAGGTTCCCACCGTCGGCAAGTATAGCGGCTTTCGCCTTGAGCAGTATAGCCACAGTGGCACCCCCAACACAGTCTACACTTTCTGCCTCCTCTGGCGGGGGCTTTTCGATCAACGGAGTCAGGTACGCAAGTGCCTCCGCATCGCCGCTGAGCTCGCTGAGGAGGAATGCCTTCTCGCGGATGAAAGCGGCTCGTGGATGAAGTTCGATAGCCCTGCTCAGCAAATCCAAGGCTTCCTTTGTGCTATTCCCGAGTCCTTCTTTTTGCATGCGCCTCACTACCTCCACCTCCCGCTCTAGGGCTTCAAGGTAGTGCGGGCAGCGGCCAGTAGCGCTTTGGTACGCCGCCCTCGCCTTTTCTAGATCCCCCGCTGCATCGTATGCATCGCCCAGCGCACGATATCCGGTGTGCACGCGATCCCACCCGAGCTCGATGGCAACCAACGCCGCCTCCACCGCTTTGGGGGCAGCCTGCGCCTCCTCCCCCTCCGGGGCTGCCAATAGGAGTAGCTCACTTAGGTACGCGTAACAGCGGGCAAGAGCAGACTTCTTCTTCACGTCCGTCGCGCCACCCCCGCCGTTCCCATCCGGGTCTTCCTTTGCGAGCAGTTCCTGCAGCTTCTCGAGTGCCGCGGTGGTGCCCTGCTCAATCTCCGCCAGCTTGACCTGCATTAACTCCGCAAGCACAGGCTGCTGTAAGAGGCGGTACTTGCTCGCCGCGAGACTAAACTGCTCCCTCGCGTCGTCGGTGCCGTCCATGCTGAGCGTGATCTCGGCCATCGCATCAATACAGGGAGCCAGCTGGAACGGCAAGGCGCTCTCAGACTTAAACATGAACAGCCGTAGTGCCCCAAGAAGGTAGCCTCTATCCCATAATTCAAACCCTTCGCTGATCGGTTTCTTGGCGTACCGCTGCACCATTGACTCCGTACGAACACGGGCCTTCTTCATTGCGTCTCCGACTGGGTATGGGTATACACGGAGAGATCCAAGTATGAGGGCGTTAATAAATGGGCCCAAGGTGAAGGTCGGCACAGTACACCGACACGGGAAAAGACACGGCGCAGCGAAAAGTAGGATACCAGCCACGGTCGCAACCAGACTGCGAACTGCCGTCAAGTGCCTTCTAGAGGTTAGATGTAGCTTTGCTGATTGTTCTACTGCACGGGGAAGGAGAAGGAGAGGGGGCAAGAAAGAAAAAAAAAACAAGATGTTCAGATCGGTGTAGGGTAGACCCATATCGGCAAAAAGAGAGAGACAGCGGGCATTCCCATTACCCCGCCGAGCAAGTAGACGCTAGCGTTAGGCGCTCGTCTTTATTATTTTAACGCGTGTTAATGGGGATGAAAAAGAGTACTGCGCTGGCAAAAAAAATGGCAACCACCCCCCTACGGAAGCAGGGAAACACTTTTAATGGCGCACCCCAAGATGATTGTCGCTCTATCCCATCTCAGCAGCCGCAACGAGCACAGAGGAGTGAGTCCTCATCAGCACAACTACGTATGCACCACCACGTCCGCAGCAGAAGAGCTTGTGCGAAACTTCAGGTAGTTCTTATAGATGTAATGCGTGACGTATAGTAGACATAATGGGAATATCAGCAAAAGCGGAACTGACCACCAGGTGAGCTGTGCAGCCCCGACACTGTTGCTCATGTCAGCAGTAGAGGGTGCGACATCACGGATGAAATACGGCAGGGCTAAGAACTCGCGTACCCACTTTGCTTCCGCCCCCGAAATCTTTCCAAAAATCTCCACATGCTTCGCCTTCGCCTGGTGCAACTCCTCCGCTGTAGAGAACGTGAAGTTCATTGTGATAGCGCCGAATGCGTTTGATACGCCATCAAGGTTGCCTGCAGGCCGCTGTGGCGAGAATAAGACGCCTAGCAACGCCGCCTGTGTACTGCTGTTGCGGAGTAGAGATACGCACTGCAGCAACAGCTCCGGCGTCGGTGTCAGCACCTTCCCTGCTGAGGAAATGCGGTAGGCATCCGCGGAGACGCTTACACCTAACGCAAACATAGCAAACTCCCGCTTCCTACCTTCATCGTCCTTCTCAACCTCCTCAGTTCGTACGACGGCTGCATGTACCTCCTTATTAGTTGGTGCTGGTGTCAATCCGGTGAACTGTAGCTGGATCGCTAAAATGGCAGGATCCACCCCCATGTACCCCGCCAAGGTATTCTGAAAGCGGGCCAGACGCGGTGCTGCCCACTCCAGGGTGAACGCACATTTCGCATCAGGCGTCATGTGGTCACTAGGAGCGCCAAGAAATGAGGTGCCCGATCGCACCACAAGCGTTACCACCAGGGCCAAGTCCCGAGCGAAGTACGACACACCAGGATCACCCTCTGGTCGAAGTAACAAAGGAAGGGCAGAAATGGCGGTTAGAAGGGCAGGTGCTGGCGAGGGTGCTGAGACTAGCAGCCGTGCCTGCTGCACTTCTTCTTCCGGAAGGGGAAATGTGTCTGTGTTGGCGCTATAAAAATGTACACCGTCGAGCGACAAACAGACCAACAGCGACTCGCCCACTAAGCGCCCCTCAGCCTCCTCTGTGCTTCCCGCCATAGCCATCACCTGGGAAAAATAAATGGCGCCAGAAGCCAGCAGTCGACGGGTGTTGCTCCGCCATGACAAGTTCTGCAGGGTGGGATTCATTGTCCGAATCACAGATGCTACCTCCGTCGAGGCAGCAGCAGAGGCTGCCACCACGGCATCCTCTGCCGGCGTCCACAGTGCTGCTGTACGCAAGCCGATGAGAAATATCGGCATCGCCAGCACGCCTTCTCCTGGAGCCGATCCGCTGCTTACCATGGCATTCGCCAACTCACCGTCGCACACGTGGCCATGCCGACTCGTACGCACGATAGCCACGGCGGCCACTACAGTGGGAATCGCATTGGAGTAAGGACCACCTTCCCGACTGCCGCCAGCTAGCATGTCACGGCCACTCCCTGCGCCGATGCCATTGCCCACAAAATAGGTGACCGGCGGTGAGTAATAGCTGGGCACACGGGCTAGCAGCTTGCTGTAGACAACAGCCCGCGGGAATGTAGAGGACGACAAGCTGGGTGTAAACCGCTGCACCCGCATCGCGGAAGCGGTAGTCGTGTTTGCATCGAAGTAGAGCGTGTCGGTCAGTGCTCTGGGCAATGATTTGCTCGCCCACCCTACACCCGTGATGGTGGGAGGAGCTACAATTATCGTCAGATTTACTCCCGCGCGGTGAAAGCTAATTCCCCTGTCTACGCTATAGCACACGTAGTACAGGCTTCGATTGGTAAGGTGCTGTAGAGTGGCGGCAGGAATGAGGATGGCGCCACCCTCAACCGTATACACCTTCCGTGCAAAGGGATGAGGTAATGTTGAGGTATCAACCCCGCGGCGGCCATGAAGCTGATGAATGCCATTACACCCATGCTGGCCTCTGTCGCCGCCCTTGTGAAGTCCGCTGAAGAGGTGATGTGATGCGCCAGTTGGGTATGCCAGAGCAAAGGCTATCAGGACGGTTATCCCGTCCTGCCCCACAGCGGGGCCCTCCACCTTCAACTCAGCGTTGCTACCTTGGAATACGACCAGGGTGCCCTCGGCCGCGCCCTGCACGCGGGTCACCGTCAAGTGGCTCGTGACCCGGATTCGGAAGGGAGAAGACAGGTACACCGCCGCAAGAGCAGGTTCGGGTGCACTTCGCTCGTTGTGGACAAGCCTCACGCATAGACTGTACACACCGTCCGGGACGTAGCTAATACCTAACGGCACCTGAATCTGCAGTGGCCCACAGGCGCTCTCCAAACAAGGCTCAGCTTCCATTACCTGCGCATCCATTACGAATTCGTGTTCAACGTGCGTCGCCTCACAGGTCGATGCGCTAGCGTCTACCAGGCGAACCGTGACACCATCCGAGAGACCGCAACTGCAGCTCCTTGCAATCTGTAGCATTGACCCAGCGCTGGTGCTGTGGAGATCGATAACTCCCCCGGGTGCTGTCACAGTGCCAAGGCATCGAAGCTCCCATGGTTCTGTGTTTATGATAAGTCCCGCAGAGACCCTGTGCCCACCATTGCCTGAGTAGAAGTAAAGCACATCTGTAGTGCCAGCGGGGCTGCTGGCACCAGGAGCATTGCCCACAACCGGAAGGTAAAGCTGGCCACCACCAGCGTAGCCGCAGCAGCCAGCAAAGCCTGTCCACAGCGCATCCACTACAAACCGGTTGAGCTGCGCTACTCGCACAGGGCTACCATCACGGTCGTCGTAGCGCGTATCGGAAAGCGAAGCAACAAGGTTTGTATGCTGCGGTACATGCACCTCCTGTTGGAGTTCACCGTTGACGCGAACGCGAAGCGTTGCATCCCAGTCTGCAGATAGGAATGCCATGCCGGCCGAGAGATAGTGACGCCCCCGGTCAACAGAAATGCAAACGGAAGCGGGGGCCGACGGTGTGGCGTTGATGGAGGCTCCTCCGATCAACGGAACCATGAGTGGCACAGACGCGTTTCCCTCCCGGTGTACCGTGATGGTGTCTTGATGGAATTCCGCGCGGAGGGGCGTGCTGGTGATAAGTGACCCCACTAGCGCTTCCGCCGGCGGCGTTACGCAGTGCTGGCCGACCCGAAAGCGGACGAGGTTAAGGAAGGCCAACCCATCTGGCATGTCTAGCAGCCTCAGAAATCTTTCCCTCACGCAGACACCTTCCGGGTCGCTGTGGTCTGTACAGAGGGGAATATCCCGCTGCACCACGTCACCCGCTGTCAGCTGTACCGGCAGCAGTAGTGGACCACCATTGCGCTGCAGAATAATGTGCTTCACCCCGGCTGACCGTAGTTCATTTGATAGTTTCGCACGGTGAACAGCGATAGAACGCAAGGCAACATTTATCACACGCAAGTGAAGACCGGTGGGGCGGAACCCGTCCGCATAGGCGGCCCCCACAAAGCGGGCACACAGTTGGAGAAGGCGTGTGGCGGTAGCCGTGTGATGGGTAGACAACACTATCATGTTGGGCGCTGTCACGAACTGAAATGGCAGACCTTCGGAATTGTAGCGACATGAGCGAGAGAACATTACCTCGGCTCCGACAGGCAAGTACACTGCTGGAAAGCTCCCGCTGGCATCAACATCTTCAACCGGCTGCATCCCCACCTTCTGGGCCATGTCCGTTAGGTCGACCGGACCACTGCTATACAAAGGCACCACAACCGTGTCCGCTAGCACGCCATCTCCCAGGAGCTTTGGGTTCGTGTGCGCGCCCCCTTTCCGAGCAGAGGCTTTAATTTCCAATGTGAGGTCCGTACGTTGGTATGTCACCCCACCATCTGCGGACGTGCACAGCGGGGTCACTTCCTCTGCCACCGTAAGATGCGTGGAAGGCATCGTAAACTGCCCGTCTGCATCTCGAACCTCTATTGGCACCTCATACAGCAGTGGGTTACGCAGCCGCTGCTGCGTCAGAACGTCATTGGGTAAGCCAGAGGAACGCATGTCAGTCGGCGCACTGCTGTCACAGTGCGCCCCAAATCGTATGAGTAGCCCGCGGAATATGCCATCGCCTTGCAGATGATTCACGTGGTTTCGCTGATCGGCAGTGAGAACGAGCGCGCGTTGGGTGCTCGGCGCAGCTCCTTCAGTTGCTCCGGAGAGGGGTGAGGAGTATGCCAGCGATGAAACCGGTGCGAGGGAAGTAACGGTGTCCATGACGCAGGAAGAACTCACCCGAAAGCTCGCCACATGCGGCTGCGCCGGGCAGTGGGAGCCATTCAGTGGTACTAGTTGACGCCACCGCTGGAGTCTGCTCCCGAGGCATAAGACCCATGCTTCTTCGGTAGGGCAGTAACTCGCCTGGCAACGGTTCGCACTCGGAGGAATCACTACCCAGCCGTGATGCAGGTTGTAAGGTCCTCGCATCGCTGTTGGGGGAAGAGCTTCCATGTTCGCGGAGCACGGGTCGCTGCTGTCGTCTCTCGGTAACATGAGCACCACACGCTGGCTTTCCTGGCAGGGTACGGTTGTGTTACCACTCCTGCACGAGATCCCAACCTCCCATTCTTGTGCAGCTGGCCCCACTAAGCGCAAAAACGACGTGGCGCCATCTTCACCACTTGCGGTCATCCTGAGGGAAGGCGCAACCGTCACAGTCACCACACTACTGCCATCACCTGCGAGAGCGTAACATCCCTGCGAAGACCAATTTGGATGTCTTGTCACTTCCAACACAACAGAGGTTGGCACCCAAGTTGTAGCACGATTGGCTTTTAAACAAAGCCTGTATTTGGCGGGAGCAAGACCTTCGGATAGCACCTGATCTAGCAGTACTTGCTGTTCCGGACGTGATTCACCTCCGTGCCCCTCAGCATGCCCCTGCGCTTGGGCATCACTCTCGCGCACTACTACATCTTCGAGGTACTTGGGCATCGGCACCGCACACAATTCGTCAAACCGCTTAAAACGAATGCGGCTTAACCTCGACAGCTGTGAGCCACTGATAGGGAGTGTATACGACCGTCCCTGTTCGATGGTTACGTGATCCGTGTGATTCAACGATAGAACCACGTAGTACGGACGGATGAGCTCTAGCCGAATCTTCTCCAGCTCAAACAGTTGCACCGCCGCCTCGACACCCCATTCATTGTGCGACTCATCCAGGTAGACCGCACTAGCACAGAGTTTGAAGACTCCCGTCGATGTTAAGTGTCGGGGAAGAAGCACCGCGTTACTGTCGACGACGCGAATGATACGGTCAGCAACATGATTTGATAGGACAAGGTACTTGTTGAGGGCCTTACAGGAGATCTTCTCTGGGGCGAGGAAGAAGTAAAGCATCCGGTCATATGCTCGCGTATGGTTCACCAGCGAGCCCACCAGTTTTATCCGCTGCCAGTGACCGAGCTCCTTATCCTGGGTCTCCAAAGTTAGGCGCTGTACCACAGAGCCGTCCTGCCAAAACCCATCCACCTGAGGGATAACGAGTCGGTACGGTATACCTGTAGAAACAAAGTCATCCCTGCGCCCTACCCCCTCCCCGTGGCCGCGGTACTGAACACACCACAGAAAACGATCCACGACACCCTTACTTGGTGCCTCCCAGCCGACCCGGCCCAACTGCTCCATCCCCACGGGAAGGAACCAGGAAGAGGGTGAACGTTGCGGATCCACATAGCGTGTTAGCGATTCCACCGTTGTGCCATCCATGTAGTACGGCACCGGCGACAGCGCAACAGCCTCACGCCATAAAAAGCTAGACCTGTTTCTGCAGTCCACGGCGGGTATCAGTTTGGTTGCGCCGCTCTGCAGCCCCACTCCCTCCACCACCAAGTCTACAGCGCTTCCTAACGTCATTTCTGCTGGGCCATCGTTCATCGGGGAGCGAATGCTTATGACGGATGGCCGCTCTACGACTACGCGCAGCGGCACTGGGTACACTTCCTCTACTGTCCCAGGCGCATACAGGCACATCCGCAGTGGCATCCTTACAGTGCCGAAAGCAGCATCTGCGATGGCTTGTGACGTGTGCTGGTTCCTAGAGAGAACAACGTACAGCTGGCCCGCAGCCTTCGGTAGAGGTTCATCCACCCAGTACGAACTGGGCACATCGTACGCAGCAAGGATGGAAAAATTAAGGCGACTTTGAATGACCAATAGTGTGAACGTTTGCTCAGTTTGCGAGCGCCCCTCACACGACTGGTCTGACAGGAACAGGAGCATGTCCGTGCGAAGCCCAACACCAGTAAGAGGAAAGACTATGTCGTCTGACTCCTCCGCCACGCGGATAATGGGCAGATCACCCGCTGGCCCACTGTCCAAGCCGGCGGCGAACTGACCAAAGCTGTGCAGATACGGGGGCTGAATAATCACCTTGGCAGATGAGGAGAAGGACACGCGATGGAAGGGGTAAAACGGCTGGCGAAGAGAGAGACACACCCGCAGTTGTCGAGAGGGGGCCTGCGCAAAATAACCTGGCGGGACGATAACCGTAGAGTAGATGGGCGCCGTACCGTTCACAGGCCAAGTCGGCTTTGTGGCACGAACATCGGACGGCACAAGTGGAAGTCCATGTTGCCGGTAAACATCAGCCCCTCCTAAGCAATCGTATGCCTTCTCCGAGTCCCTCCTCTCACCAGAATGAGCTATTGTAAACGCGATCTCAGCACTACTGCGTGTAGCGGTGGCCCACAGGCGCAAGTCCAGGTCCCACAGGCGTAGAAAGCCGGCGAACCCTGAGCTGACGATAACATCCTCCGATACCTGTAGGGTATTTGTGCCATCATCCGCTGTGATAACAGGAATATCCATGCGATGCACCACGATGCGAAAAGAAGTAAGCGGCATATAGTTGGATAGTGTGGAATATGTGAAGCACACGTACCACATATCAGGGCTTCCCTTTTCCTGGGGGTGTTGCGGAAGTCCCCACATGCCTGTGTGATTTAAGTTTAACCCAAAAAAGAAGAGGGTAACCTGATCGAGGGTCCTGTTGGAGTCCTTCACAGGTACCTGAAGGCGGCTGATCGTCGCGGTGGTGTCCAACGATTGTGGAAGATCGGGATTGCTGCCGTCGCGATGCGGGACAGGCTGGTGGCGAGAACAGCGACGGTCACGGGAAAGGAGCACACCCATCCCTTCATGCAGTCCCTCACCATCCAAGACGATAAGGGGCGACGCGAACTGCGGCACGTGAATGCTCGTGTTACTCTTCACAGGCAGAGGGGCGGAGCGTCGCGACAGCGTGTAGTAGGAAGCGACACCACGCCCTGCTGAAATCCTCGACACCGTCAACTCTTCGCCCGCCAAATGTGGTGGCACAACCCACATTCCCTTAACAGAGACGGGCGGTGGAATAACATGCACTTTCAAACCGGGCACGGCGGTGTAAATACGTACAGGAGAGTTACCCCCATCAACCGACTGCACTCCACCAAGCCGTCGTAGCGCCACACTGGCCCATTCTGACTTATTGAAACCCGTAGCCGAAGGAGGCGCTGCTGCATCGCCGCAACTCAAATCAGTCGTGTGACCATCGTAAAGGGTAGCCTTCTCTACTGAGACGCAGACGTAGAACTCGACTGGGAGCTGGTCCAGCGTAGTCACCAGCTCCTCTGTGGTTGAGTTACCACCACGCCTGACGTCAGCTCGTTGATAAGAAATAACAAAGCCCGTCAAGTTCCCTATGCCTCCCAATGGCATTTCAATCGAGTGAACCGGTATATCCTCCGACAGGAACCCAAATGGACTCCCCATGCAATCCATTGTGCTCGCCAGCCGAATATGGCGAAGGTAGTTGTGATCACGGAAGAACAACTTGTTCGACGAAGGTTGCTGGGTACTGCTGTCGGCAGAAAAAGGTTGGCAGGCATGTGTGTGGCGGGGTGCGTGCTCCTGAACAATTAGTTGTAGTGAGCCACTGGAATACTGACGAACGTGAACCGCCCGCTCTGCACGCCTATTCGCCTCCTGCTCTGTGTGAATGGATGGCGACAGCCATGCTGGTGCCCCCTTCACTTTCCATTCGGGGTAGGAAAGGGGGACAAGTCCACGCAAGTGTATGCCTAGTACCTCATATGTCAACCCTGTCGGGGTATAGTGTAGTCCGTCATCTGAGACACAGATGTAGCCAAGCTCAGGATGAGATCCGTGGCGAACCGTCAACTTACCACCAAGTACGCTGAAAATACTCTCCTGCTTCTTATAGCCATTACAGGGGCTGTAAGCGGGATCAAAAAGTAGGGTACCGAGATCAGCCGCCATTGACATTCCCGAAATGGGAAGCGTATAGAAGGGCGAAACACTGGCAAAGTAGAGCAGCAGGCCGTCAACACTGCCCCCGCGGCTCTCAACGTCGTAGATCCCGATACTGCCGCTCGATACCACCAAATGCGCAGCACCAGCCAGTGAGACGATCCGCCCAGAACGAGTGGCGATCCTTCGGTGGCCGGAGGAGTATGCGGGTGCTTCTCCATTCAGCAGGGGCTCCATGGCGAGCACACAGATGGCACACGGCAGAAGCATCAGACAGGTGCACATGAGCAGAACTGCCAAAGTAGGACGAGTACGCCGATGAGATGTCCCATAAAGGGCGTGCGTACTTCTCCCGCTACAATCCACTTGTGGCATTTCCATTTACATAAATGGGGCGCCCAATAGAATTCTCCCCCGTGTGCCCTGGGCAGCGATAACGGGAGCAACCGGTTACTTATCTACTTCAAACAATATCGCAGCAGGGTGGAGGTTGGACAACGACCGCCTACTTCCCTTCGGTGGTGTCGACGGTAAGGATTTGGTTACGGTTGTGGGCGAGACAACGATGACTGGCGGGACGAACTGCCACTATGACCAAGTGAGACCACGGCTCGCAACGTGGAAAGAGCACGGAGCTGAGGCGTAGGCAAACCCACGGAATACCAGTGGCACCACGCACAAGTGTGGATGCGTCTGTGTCTATGAACGAGGCAACGATAATGAAAGGGTGGCGGCTGCCTAGCACGGTAGAACGATGCGTTATTTTTCTTTGTCAGGCTTCCCTGTACAGGTGCATGCAAAGTTCCTTGATGTGCTGTATGAGGAATCCCGTACACAGGCGTCACAATGGTGAAAGAAGAATCAGGGGATGAAAAGCATGCGCAATCAGTTCTTATTGTCGGCAAATGGAACAACAAATCACAGTTCCAGAATGCAATCAGTGCATGTACACGGGAGCACATGCCACTCCTGGTATAGGATGCTGGGCATTTCCATTCTGAGAGCCGTCCTCTCTCGCCGCTCGGCAATCAAAAAAATGTAGACAACCAAAGACACTCACCACGGTCGACCTATATGATCAGGCTTGTCGTAGCGCCTCAATACAAGCACTCTTAAGGGCGAAGGAGAGAACGAGGCACGAGGCACAACAAAAGAAAAAGAAGAAGACAACGCACTAAGCAGTGATATGAAGATACGCAGCATGGAAATAATCGGGTACGAGGCGGAAAGGAATCATCAAGGTAAGTGTACACGGAGCCCGCTCCCCCTCCCTCCGTTCACATGGTATGTATTTTTTCCGGTCACCTCATTCGGACCTGCTGCGCAGGAAATAAGAACCACTCCAACGGCTCGACTATGAGCCTTTTCTTCGTCGGTTCCGCAGTGGAACGATACAGCGATGCAAGCATGGTAGATGTCCGGATGTGTCTCGAAAAGAGTCGCCGCGTCTGAAAAAAAAAAAGAAAAAAGAGCTGCGCTGTCACCCGCTGCCCCACATGTGAGCGTGTGCAAAGTTGGGCGTCCGACTGTGCAGGTAAAGAGAGGCACAAGGTGTCACACACACACACACGTAAACATCCCTCGTGATGGCATCCATGTAAGGAAAGCAAATCAAGAGATAAGCCGGCGTACAATATTCTCATGAGCGTCGTATCCATCTCCTGCACTGAGCCCTCAGCGGGCCCGGAGAGACGGCGGGCACATCGACGGCATATCCTCCAACTGAGCGTCAGGACACGTCATCCACTCCATTCCCAGCAATTCCTTGGCGGTGGCTCGCTTCTGCGGATCACGCTGCAAGCACCGCTCCAAAAACAACCACAACGCCGCCGGTGCGTTTGACGGCACGCCGGGTGGTAGCTCGTCCTTGCTCGCATGGGCAATGCGGTACATCACTTGAAAGTACGAACAACCCGGTGGCAGAGGCCACGGTGAGCGACCAAACAATTCTAAAACAAGGCAGCCAGTGGCCCATATGTCAGCGGGGGAAGCGTAACCACCGTTGATGTGCCGGTTCTCAGAAGCGCAGCCTAGTCCCTCCCTCCCGCGACTAGCCTCTAGCACATCTAAATCCTGCAGGATGACCTCCGGCGCCATGAAAAGCGGCGTGCCTACCATGGTGTACGCCACTCCCCCAGTTGTCCCTACGACCTGACTGTCAAGCCGATTCAGAGCGTTATCGACGTGACTACCGAAGCGAGTGGTTCGGGTCATGGAGGGTGGCAAACTATCGGCGTCCATATCCACCGTGGTGGTGGCATCCGCAATGCGCCGTGAGCAGCCAAAGTCTGCCAGCTTTGCTCGGCCATCACCGGCAATGAGAACGTTATCGGCCTTTATATCCCGATGAATGACGCCCTTGCGGTGCAAGTACGCCAGCCCCTGGAGTACGTCGCGAATGTATCGGCGGGCCTGGTGCACGGGCAGCCGCCGGCCATGTGCCTTGCGGACAAGCTCTGAGAGGCTCCCACCTTTGCAGAGCTCCATCACAATTTCCACTTGAAGCGGCAGTGCGCTCGCCGGGACGGGGTGCTGCACTCGACAGTCTTCCAGTCGTGTCAGCTGGCAATGAATATAGGCCACAATACTGTGGTGTCGGAGTCTCCGCATCACATTGATTTCTCGGATAAGCTTCTCAATGTTCTTACCTGGGCCTGCAAGTGCTCCTCCAGCTGTGTCGCTATCCCCACTACCATGGGTCACGGACTGGGGAATATCAATCACCTTCACTGCTACATGCTCGCCATCGTCGAGCACGCCTTCATAGACGGTCCCGTAGGCCCCTTTGCCAATAACGGCCAATCGTTTCCAAGACAACTGATCACGCTCCATTGCGTATAAGGTGGCTTGGAGTTGGATGTGCCGTGACCCCCGCCGCTGAGCGGAAGGAGATTGCCCAGACTCCGCATGTCTAGAGGGAAGGCGCTGCCGCCGCTCCACACTTTTGCCCCGCCGTGGCGATTCGGCCGCGTGGATGTCCCTGCATGCTCGCCGAGAAAACGCAAACTCCGTAGAGTTCACCAGCTGAGGTGAGCAGGCACTCAGCGGCAGGGGCACCTCTACATCACGCATTAATGACTCAGTCCTACCTCCCTCCTTACTTGGGGAGTTGGCCGAACTGTGACAAGGAAGCTCAGCGGAGCTGTGAAGACCGTTGACAACGTCGGAGGTATTGCTCTCAGCTCTGTGGAACATCAACTCCCCGCGTGACGGACCGTCCACGAGCCCGTTTCCACTCGTGGCAAGCGCGGTATCCAGATTGGGAGAGTTAGGCGTGATCTTCAGCACAGTCTGCCGCCCACGTACCGTGTGTTCACCTCCACGCTTACTGTGCCGAAGGGGGTCAAGCAGTACGCTGTGCGGGTTGCGAGGCGACGTTCCCCTGGAGGAGATGGACAGGAGAACCGTGGCGTACTTAGAAGTGATGGGTTCGCATAGGTCCACGGTGAGAAGGTGTCCTGCGATGTGACGCATCAACGACACGAAATTCCTGTGCCCAACGGTAGAGGGCTCGCCCTCGCCGTCAGCATAGTAAAGTACAATACGAACGAACGGCACGAGATTCCTTGTAGTGTCCTCCCACTTCAGGAGATTAAACCACCGCGCTACCTGCTGTCTAAAGTCGTCATATGTAATGGAGCGCGATATCAATAACAGGCGATCACCACCATCGCCCCTCCGCCGGAGCCTCACCTTCATCATGTTGCTGTCGTTAGCGAGGTACTGCGGTCTAACGGGCGGCGGATGCAACCCAGGGCAAGGATGGTGGCGCCCCGACTGGCTCGGCCGCCGACAGGGCAACGATGAGGCGCTACCGTTCCCGCTCCCATCACTGGGCAACACAATACAACTAGCACTTCGCTTGGTACCGCTACCATCAAGGCTCTTCTGGCCGTTGTGTAGGCGAGGAGGCTTGAGGGCTGCTCGGGCTTGGCTAGTGGTTTGAAGCTTGGAGATACTTGGGCTGCCGTTCTCGGCGTCATCCTCTGCCTCACACCGGAGCCCTATTGTGCGGCTACCGGTCCGCGTTCGATGAATAATAACGGGTACAGAGCACCGACGGCGCGGGCGGATGTTGGGAGACGGTTGGAGGTCCGGTCCTAGCATGACGGGCCCACACCACCGGAAGCTTACACTTATCTTTACAGTAGCTCCTACAGGGGCTCACCGCTGAGCAATGCTTCAGAACGGCACACTTGAAAAACGGAAGACGTTCCCCTGTCACACGCACAAACGCAAGAAACTAACGCTGCGGCAGGGAGCACTAACTAAAGCAACCCGCACACACCCCTCCCTCCCACACCAAAAAAAAATGAAGGGAATTTGAAACGAACTGATTCGGGTCACCACTATCGGGGCTTACAGCCACCGGTAACCAACAGCACGAACTACGAACGATGAAGGAAAAGAAAAGAAAGCAAAGTAATTTTTCAGTAGCTAGAGCACGCCGTCCTTTCTCCCTTTCCGCACGGTGCCGTCAATGTGAAAAGAAAATGCACAGCAGCAGGTCTCCACTTGCGAGAGAGAACTATAGCGGCCAGATGGAAAGAAAAGAAGGCCGTTGGGTGGAACGAAGTATTTCGTGCATCGCAGGTGCTGTACCCTGGTAATCATCCAGTCCTTTCACTGCAGCAATGGCTGTGAAAGCCCCCTCCAGCCACACCCACGGGACATAAACATACTCTGTATGATCTACAATTAAAGTAAGTACTGATGCCGCCCACGTATACGCGTGATATATACGGAGTCTCGCATGAGGAGCCGTCAAGAAAAAGAGAACAGTAGAGGGAACAAGCGAGCCCATCCGCGTACGATCTGTCGGCCTGAGCTGCTATGCCCCTTTTCGTCTTACCAATGCGACGGGACATCGACCGCAAGAAGAAGCGGGTTACCAGCATGAAACGCAAAACAACCAAAATTGCATCTCAATAACACCACTGGACCACCCTTTACATTCAGTCGCTTCCCCTCCCATCAGTAGCACAAGGAGGGTGTTACCAACAAGTAGCATTCACACGAATCCGCCGCTCGGTGAAGCCAAGTCGCGTTCTACAGCAAAATCAGGAAAAACGAAGAGAAACACACCAAATCACAGGATGCACACGTACACTTTAACATTCTGATTAAACTGGATGGACGTTTGCTGTTACGATCTCCAACAAACATGAACAAATCTCACATCAATGCATTTGATGTAACACCATGTCGAATATGCCCCAAAACATTATCACCATGTACATATATAGTCACTCACACACACACACACACATACCACAACCAATGAAAGGGAAAAGGGATGGTCGAGGCCGCGACACAGCACTCAGGTTGCTGCACCGATCATTCCATACCCCCGCCGCAGAGCATCCCAGCAGGTATGCCTTCACGGTCTCCCCATCCCGTGGCGCGCACAGCGCTCCATTCTCATCCTCATGCGGCCGCTTGTGCTCCCTCATCTCACTCCCAATACGACAAAAAAGCTTAACGATAACACGAAGCGCAGCTTAGGGCGGGGTCAGTAAGAAAAGGGACGTGATACACCGACATGTCCTCTTACCGTACACACTCCTCTCTATGTAAGCCCTGCCAAGAAGCGGATTTGACAAAACAAAAAAAAACAATAAAGAAACCAAGGGAGCACATGGGCGACCGCGCGCAGGGGAACCTCACACTGTTCACACGCCACAGCAGCGACACACACACACACACACACACACCACGCTTCACGGAGAGCAGCACTTTCACTTCCTCGCTAATCATCGTAACATGCAAAATAAACGTGGCAGTCTCAGACACCCACCAATACATTGCCCGACGCGGCTTGAATGAAGCATAAAAAAAAAGGAGGGGAAAGCCAACACATCGAAGCACACAGCAATCGGCGGATTCCCTGGAAGGGGGAGGACGGTGTGATCACCAAAGGTCCACCAAGGTTGACAGCAAGGTCATCTCCTCGAGCAAACGTATCATCCCAACGTTAGCCAGGCATGCGCACTCCCTCACACACATGCACGACAGGTGTTCATGGCATTTACCCCAACAATTACCCGTATTGGGCCGGAATGAATGCACGCCAACGGAAAAAGAAACATTTTCACATCGCATCACGCCCTATGGACACCACATAAGCTGCCCACGCAGAACCTTGTTTATGTCCTTGATGCACTCCAGTGTGGCTTTATAAGTTGCCAAATAGATTGCTACACACTTTTCGCCCATGCTCTCGTGCATAGCTACATATTCCACTGCACTTTATTTTTTGTTGTTGTGTGGTATGTGGAAAATTCCTGGTTGGTGATCTTCTGGCACTTCCGATCACACACAGGTCCACCTAGGCCGGTTCTGTCGCTCGCCTTACCGTTTACAACACTAGAACAGTTTCAAAGGTACAACTAAGCACCGACCCTCTCGCAAGTAGAGGTACACCCCCCCCCTTTGTCAGCAAAAAAAGGCGAGCTCTTATACTTGAGCGCTCTCCTGGACCCTACCGCCCATCTGCTCTACAACCAGGCCGTCGGCCTTTCGAATCTGGAAGTACAATTCATTCACATACTCCACGTCATCAACGGGGAACTTGGGAAAGTTCTCAAAGACGGAGTTGGTGCCGTCGATGCGCTTGAACAGAACTTGGCGGCCGCTGTCTACACCAAATGCGCCGTCACTACGAATGGTCAGCGTGACAGGCACTTCCTTCTTGCTCGCGTTGTCCTCGCTTGGAAAGAGCTTATCATAGTTGTTCAGGTAGTGAATGGGATGGATTGCTCCCTCGCAGTCGCTGCCGCCCTCACCACCCCCAACAGTGGTCTCTGTCTCCATCAATCGAGGGATCAGCAGGTAGGGCGACTCATTGGGCTCCAGGGTGACAATCATCGAGATCTCACGGGCTTGAAGAAATGTCCAACGCTCCTCCGAGGGCTTCAATGTGTTGACGGATGTATTGAGCAGGACACGGTAGACATCCGGGTCTTGGGCGTTATTGGACGCCGTGAGGGAAAGCATCAGTGGCGGGTAGTCACTGCTGGTGTGATCGTCCTCGGCAGTCCCCTCGCGGTCTGTGCGGAGCCCACGGCGGTCGACGTTCGAGAGCATGAAGCACACGGTGGTTGGCTCATTGACGCAAATCTCAAAAATGGCGCTGGGTCGGCAGTCGGCGAAGGTCAATGGTATGCGCACATCGTACGCGGCCGAATTGGTAAAGTGCACGCCACCGCCGTTAAAGTACTTGAGTACCGCCTCCCACGGCATCCAGTAGCTGCCCACATCCTGCGCAGGGTCAAACGCGACAGCGGTGGCCAGACGTTGGTGACGATCCCACAACGGAGATGTGTTGGACCAATCGCCCTGCCACTCGGGTCCATACGGCCACGGATTGCGAACCTTGACAAGTTTAGCTTTGGTCTCCTGATCGTGGTGAACCGCCAAAACGGTGTAGGCGTGTCCGGTGAGCAGCCCTGTTCCCTGCATCATGTTCTCAAACTCCGGTTCCTCGGAATAGTCAGGCTTGTTGTGGCTTCCGGGGTTGATTGCCGGAGCCTTACCCGGGGTGGTGATAATGACCTGGTAACCTGTCTGGAGGTAAGACTGCCAGTCACGAAACAACGCGTCGTCTCCACTCCTGATGGCCTCGCCAAACGAGTCATCAAAGCGCATGGAAGGGCAACCGGTCATATCCGTCAGGGCGTGCACAGGATCACCCGACTGAATCATGGCGTAACTGCGATGCAGCTTAGCGAAAGCCTTCTCGAGAATGGCAGGCCACAGCTCCGCATTGTCACAGCTGCGCATAAATGTGGGTGTGCCAGCCACCACAGGTAAGTAGTCGTCTACGAGGATGCTGCGCCACAGGCCATTTTTGTTGAAGGTAACCCGGTAGGCACCCACTGCCCGTTCCCGCTTTGCCTGCTCCGGGCCGTTCGGGTGGCGGAATATGCCCATGATGGTGTTCGGGCTTTGTGTGAGAGTCGCGATCGCACACACGAGCCAACAGTTGCCCAGCTCACCCTGGTCGACATTCTCAGCGCGGATGGGCTGGCGGAATAGCCGCACCTGATCGCGGAGTTCGGGTGCAAGAAAGTCGGATGGACGAGCCCACGGCACTTGCCTGTGGTGTGTGGAGGATCCACGGGTAATGGACGCCTGCTCTGGAGGGAAGGAGAGATCCACAAAGGGCAGGTTATTTTCAATGCAGAGCTGCAGAATGGCCTCTGAGTCCGTCTCGTCACCGGCGATAGCGCGGATGGCCTCAATTTCCGGTAGGATGGCCTGCTCCCACTGAACTTTTGACCGCTCCTGAAAGTACTCCTCCGACAGCGGGAGCGCGCGGAGCTTGCTGGTAAAGCCGTTGACAAAGCCCTTCACAAACAGCTCCGTCTCGCCAGGGTACACAACAACGGTGGCAAGGAACTCGCCCTCATCGTTCCGGGTCAGATTGGTGTTTTCCAAAGCCTCTACTTTGCTGTGCTTACCAAAAGTGCAAGCCACGTGTACCTCAAAGGCGAGGCTATCGTTGTAAAAGGCCCATATTTTGTTCTTCTTGTCGACGATGCGGTATAACAGACCGGGCTCCTCGAAGCAGTTCGTGATTTCACCCTGCAGGTCGGGCTCGCCATGCTCAAATTTAACCTTTGGCTTGGGCTCATCAGCTTCGTGATATACGGGCTTCTGTGCTGTTTCAATGTCAAATTCGTCCTCGACGTCACCCTCAGGAACCTGGAGAGCCACTGGCTCCCACCGTTTGGGCTGGGCAGTGGGCGTTCGCCGTGGCTTCATAATAGCTGATGGTGGCGGCATGGGGATATCAACGTTAACTTCCGGTGCAGGAACCTCGCCCATGCTCCGTTCCTCCCGTGGCATCGGAACGGACAGGCTCCTCTCTTGCGGAGGTTCATCGACGATTTGTCCACCGTTCGCAGGCTTCTCAGCGGCATCAAACTCCATCGAGTCTTCAAAAAGGCTATCATTGCTTACGTTCCCGACTTCCGTTGGGGGGTACGACATACTGCGAAGTACAAAATACGAATCGGCTGCTCAAATGTTTTCTTCTGTCCATGGCACGTAAGACCACCAAACCAAATGAAAAGCGCATTGAAAGTGGAGCGCAGAC